>JAWPHD010008285.1:0-117094 GCA_037043455.1 Cyrtodaria siliqua
GATCTGACGGCCATCTTGGATTTCACATCAACATGAGTTTTTGCTAGGATCAACTAGACTTCATGGGCAACACTTCTGTAAAGTTTCATGAAAATCCATTCAATAGTTTCAGAGGAGTAGTCGCTACAAAAAAAAGTTTACGGACGGACAGACGGACGCCGCACCAAGGCATAAGCTCTGCTGATCTCTGATCAGTAGAGCTAAAAACTTAAAAGTTTCGTAACTCCGGCAAAAATCATTCAACTGGAACGTCCTGACAATATGCGCTACTAGAAAACATACTGACATTTCCTACAAAGTTTCATGATGAAAACTGCAGGAGGAGTTGAGCGGACAAGAAAGCGCGATAGACTGGCAGACGTATGGACTGACGGACATGATGGCAGCTATTTGCTCCCCCGAAGCAGGGGAGCATAAAAACAGAAAATAAGATAGAAAATTATAGGTTATTGTTTATATTTTGAATTTTATGGAACTTAATGCAAGCGACACAAAGATTGCATAACCGGCTTACAAGATGATTCTATATGCCAAGTATATGGTCAGGGAATATATTTCAATATTCATCCCAGATACTGTGTAGATACTGTGTAGACTGCGTTTAATTTTTTGCCTGTTATTTATTTTTAAATGACGTAACAGTACAGAATGACAACCAGCTGTTGTGCTTGACTGATTGTTACATCCAGGGATGTAGTGAAGCAAAAAATGATGAGTACGCAAAAATGAAAATGCAGCAAAGAAATTGTAATCCATATAGGAGTCAGAGGGGCATGTTCCCTATGGAAAAAAAACATTGCCCTTTTTTTCCTATGTATACGCCACTTATAGATTTAGTGCTATCTGGTACAGACACTATCATGACTCCTTTTTTTTGTGTTTTGTTTTTAATTTCAATCGCCAGATAAAAATCGAAAGAAAAGTTTCATTTTCAGACCACACTTGAGATATTATAAGAGTTTTTAAACAAGAAATGTCATAATAAGAGACAAATTGCCCCAAAAAAGCTTACTCATTTGACCTTTGAAACTCCAAGTGTGGCCGTGACCTTTGAGCTACGGACCAGACTTTTGAGCGTGACACACTTTCTCTGTGTTTGTGTGAAATTCCTAAAATTTCCCTCTGACTGCTACCAGTGTTTCACATACTTCGTAAAAAACATGACGCCGAAAACCACAACACACATACTTTGTAAAAAACATGACGCTGAAAACCACAACAATTATTGTGGGGATGTAAAAGAAAACAACAGAACTCAACAATAAACTAGAACTTTCACTAAAGTTGATGAATACCCACACTTAAATTCTTTAGTCAAACAAAGGGCCATAATTCTGTAAAAATAAATTAGGCAATCAACAATCGGTGATGTAGAGGGACATAAGGTCATCAGTTGTTATGTGCATATGAAGTTTTGGGAGCAACCCATTCAAAAATTGTTTTGAGGAATGCAAGTAATGTGTTTATGGGACGCAACGCCACAAGACAGGACGACACAAACAAGAGGTCAATGACCTTGAAGCTCTACTGATAAGTTTTTTGATAGCTAGATCAGCATTCCTGTGAAGTTTTCATGAAAAATCCGTCAAGTAGTTTTAGAGGAGTAGTCGCTACAAGTTTTTCATTATATAACTCTATGTAAACAAAGATGGCCGCGTGCAGCCATGTTTTAACGTCGAATCAAAACCATTTTCTACAAGGACCAACATCATGTCATGCTCATCATTTTTAGAAAAAGTCCCATATCAATATCACTTAGAGTTTTTCAAGAAGTAGTCGCTACAAACTTGTTTTTTTAAAAAATCTAATTTTAGATCTGGTGGCCATTTTTGGATTACACATCAACATGAATTTTTGTAGTTTCAGAGGAGTAGTCGCTACAAACAAAAGTTTACGGACAGACAGACAGACAGGTGGACGGACGGACGACAGACGCCGCACCACGGCATATGCTCTGTTGATCTCTGATCAGTAGAGCTAAAAATGTGTTTCCGGGACGGGATGCGAAGGGACGTTATGGACAGCGTAATTCCTATTCCCTCACTTCAATTTGTGAAAGCGGGGGTATGGTTTATAATACCGTTAAAATTGCAGAATTACCAACAGACCCTCAAGTGATACCCAAGTATCATGTTAAAAGTTAACATGGTTAAGAAGACGACAATTGCAACTGGTCTACTTTTTTCATATTTTTCAATCTCGTCTCAACTTCTTTTCATGAACTCGGAGAACTAGCTCCTCTTGGAATGGTAGCGCAACACACTGAACGTTTACTGGTAGACCCTCACTGCCCACAGTCAACTGTAAACATAATTATGACAATACACATAAATGGTAGCGTCAACACACTGAACGTTTACTGGTAGACCCTCACTGCCCACAGTCAACTGTAAACATAATTATGACAATACACATAAATGGTAGCGTCAACACACTGAACGTTTACTGGTAGACCCTCACTGCCCAGTCACCTGTCAACACGATACAAATGAATGATAGCGCAACACACTGAATGTTTACTGGTAGACCCTCACTGCCCACAGTCACCTGTAAACATAATTATGACAATACACATAAATGGTAGCGTTAACACACTGAACGTTTACTGGTAGACCCTCACTGCCCAGTCACCTGTCAACACGATACAAATGAATGATAGCGCAACACACTGAACGTTTACTGGTAGACCCTCACTGCCCACAGTCACCTGTAAACATAATTATGACAATACAGATAAATGGTAGCGTCAACACACTGAAAGTTACTGGTAGACCCTCACTGCCCACAGTCACCTGTAAACATAGTTATGACAATACAGATGAATGGTAGCGCAACACACTGAACGTTTACTGGCAGACCCTCACTGCCCACAGTCACCTGTAAACATAGTGATGACAATACAGATAAATGGTAGCGCAACACACTGAACGTTTACTGGTAGACCCTCACTGCCCACAGTCACCTGTAAACATAATTATGACGATACAGATAAATGGTAGTGTCAACACACTGAACGTTTACTGGTAGACCCTCACTGCCCAGTCACCTGTAAACATAATTATGACGATACAGATAAATGGTAGCTTCAACACACTGAACGTTTACTGGTAGACCCTCACTGCCCACAGTCACCTGTAAACATAATTATGACAATACAGATGAATGATAGCGCAACACACTGAACATTTACTGGTAGACCTTCAATGCCCAAAGTCACCTGTAATCATAGTTATGACAGTACAGATAAATGGTAGCGTCAACACACTGAACATTTACTGGTAGACCCTCACTGCCCACAGTCACCTGTAAACATAATTATTACAATACAGATAAATGGTAGCGCAACACACTGAATGTTTACTGGTAGACCCTCACTGCTCACAGTCACCTGTAAACATAGTTATGACGATAGAGATAAATGGTAGCGTCAACACACTGAACGTTTACTGGTAGACCCTCACTGCCCACAGTCACCTGTAAGCATAATGACAATACAGATGAATGATAGCCCAACACACTGAACGTTTACTGGTAGACCCTCACTGCCCACAGTCACCTGTAATCATAGTTATGACAGTACAGATAAATGGTAGCGTCAACACACTGAACGTTTACTGGTAGACCCTCACTGCCCACAGTCACCTGTAAACATAATTATGACAATACAGATAAATAGTAGCGCAACACACTGAACGTTTACTGGTAGACCCTCACTGCTCACAGTCACCTGTAAACATAGTTATGACAATACAGATAAATGGTAGCGCAACACACTGAACATTTACTGGTAGACCCTCACTGCCCACAGTCACCTGTAAACATAATTATGACAATACAGATAAATGGTAGCGCAACACACTGAACGTTTACTGGTAGACCCTCACTGCCCACAGTCACCTGTAAACATAATTATGACAATACAGATAAATGGTAGCGCAACACACTGAACGTCTACTGGTAGACCCTCACTGCTCACAGTCACCTGTAAACATAGTTATGACGATACAGATAAATGGTAGCGTCAACACACTGAACGTTTACTGGTAGACCCTCACTGCCCACAGTCACCTGTAAACATAATTATGACAATACAGATGAATGATAGCGCAACACACTGAACGTTTACTGGTAGACCCTCACTGCCCACAGTCACCTGTAATCATAGTTATGACAATACAGATAAATGATAGCGTCAACACACTGAACGTTTACTGGTAGACCCTCACTGCCCACAGTCACCTGTAAACATAATTATGACAATACAGATAAATGGTAGCGCAACACACTGAACGTTTACTGGTAGACCCTCACTGCTCATAGTCACCTGTAAACATAATTATGACAATACAGATAAATGGTAGTGCAACACACTGAACGTTTACTGGTAGACCCTCACTGCCCACAGTCACCTGTAAACATAGTTATGACGATATATATAAATGGTAGCGTCAACACACTGAACGTTTACTGGTACACCCTCACTGCCCACAGTCACCTCTAAACATAATTATGACAATACAGATAAATGGTAGCGCAACACACTGAACGTTTACTGGTAGACCCTCACTGCCAATAGTCACCTGTAAACATAATTATGACGATACAGATGAATGGTAGCGCAACACTCTGAACATTTACTGGTAGACCCTCACTGCCCGCAGTCACCTGTAAACATAATTATGACAATACAGATGAATGGTAGCGCAACACACTGAACGTTTACTGGTAGACCATCACTGCCCGCAGTCACCTTTAAACATAATTATGACAATAGAGATAAATGGTAGCGCAACACACTGAACGTCTACTGGTAGTCCCTCACTGCCCACAGTCACATGTAAACATAATTATGACAATACAGATAAATGGTTGCGTCAAGAAACAAGAGGTCAATGACCCTTTAGCGTTCAACTGAATGGGTTACATATATACAGGATCGTAAACAAGTTCCCATTTCATATAAGATTTATGAAACTCGTTATGAATTATTTTAATTTTAACGAGCCTTTTGGCGAGTTAAAATTAAAAATAATTCATAATGAGTTTCATAAATCTTACATGGAATAGAAACGAGTTTAAGATCCTTTTTATCACATAACATTGCAATCAAATTAGTAAAAATTAATTCAGATGAACATAGAACCGCCACGACGTCATACACACTTTAGCGCCAAAATGTCATAAAATATGTGACGTAACGTCGCGTCACACATAACGTTGCGTATAAAAGAGTTTGTGTTTTACCTCTTTACAAAATAGCAGTTTACGCCAACTTTTTAACAAACCAACAACAATGTTTTGTATAACGTGCATTATTTTATAAGCTGTCACAAATAATAAGTTTATGACTCAGATATGGGTGAATTTGTAATAAATAAAAAAGTTTTAGTTAATAAACTTGAGTAGTGTTACAGGTTTAACTCAACCAATCAAAATCATTCCAGGTTGTATTACACGTGTGTCATACAATAGAATATTAAATAAGTGTTCGAAACTGCTAAGAAGGGACGTTATGTGATAAATTAACATCCAACATGGTAGTAGCAAGTTATGCAGTTAGCAATCTGTTGATCCAAGTGGACTAGGTTGAGTCGAATTTTTATCGAGCGGAAATTTATATAAAAATTTATTTTCGTACTCTCTTGGCTCCATAAAATTAGCGTTTATATAAGCTTGAAAACAAAGAAATGAAGGCTGACTGTTAATGCAGGAATTTATATTTTGATTTTCATAGATGAATAAGAAGAGCTACCTACCTTTCTGATAGACTTCTCGCATGCCGTTTTGTTTGGATAGTCCTTCATGTTGGAGACATCATCAATGGTAACCTTGGTAACAGGCAGGGAACCAGCTGGATAGTTGAGAACATTGTACAACCAGCTGTAACCACCGGCTCCTTGACAGTGGTAAAAAATATAAAAACTTGAATATCCAAACAAGAAGCACCGCACGTCGGTGCAGACGCTTGTCTATTGAGGTCTTGTCAATTTATTGGAGACTATGTTGAAAGGCATAATGCTGCTTAACTGCCAGAATTTATGGGACTTGTCTCTGAGTTCTTCAGATAAAAGTGAATGCATGTGTGATGTTCATTGAATTATCATGATTATGTAAAGTGGTTTTGGAGATACAAGCTTACATTTCAAAACTTAACCGGATGCAGACGACGATCAAATGACGAGAGTTTTTTTTGAATGAATGAATGGTGTTTTACGGCACGTCGACACATAAATAGGTCATATTGTGCGCAAAAACTGATGAAAGATGAAGAAATGAAGGATTAATTAAAAATTAATGTAAATATATAAAGATAAAACTATTTACAAATAAGGGATGATATGGTAGTAATATAAACTATACATGTAAATCAACAAATGCTCAAAAACGGGTATATAAAGAAGTAAATAGATACAAGAACATATTATAATGATTTATATAGTCTGACTTCCTGCAGGAAATCTAAAACAAGACTAAAATCTATAGTATTAAATAACTCGGTCATAGTATTAACATTGTAGTACCTTTGACGTATAGGATCAAAACACATTCCAACAAGATGTGTTTGACCGTTAACGGTGCAAAGCAGGGTGTACATTCGGGTAATTGCTCACCTTGCAATACATATGAATGAGTATAACGTGTATGTCCTATCCTGCACCGGGCTAGGACAACTTCCTCTCAACGAATGGGTCTACTAGAAGAACGCCATTCTCCGAGTAACGGTTTAATTGAATTGAGTTTATTGTTGACTGACAAATCCCAAGCGGCTTGCCAAGAGTTACGAATATATGTGTTAATACAACTTTTAAAATCAGTATAAGGTAATTTGGCATTAGATATATGTAAACCTAATGCTGCTTTAGCAGCACTATCAGCTCTATCATTACCACGTATTCCTACATGGCTTGGAAGCCAGCAGAAAATAATAACATTATCAACTATAAGAGAATTGTACATTTCTAAAAGTTGAAGCACTACTGGGTTATCATGTTTCATATTACACAGTGCTTGAAGAGATAAAAGGGAATCAGAAAAGATTACAAAATGGTCATCACCAGATTCCTGAATATAATTTAAGGCAAGTTCACTTGCCTTAAATTCAGCTGAAAAGATAGAGGCCTTGTCAGGCAGGCGGCTCTCTATGCTGTGTTTGTGAACAACAGCTGCTGAAGCTACTTTATCTCCATCTTTAGAACCATCTGTGTATATATGTTGAAAGTTACTATATTTCGATTTAATTTCATTAAATTTGCTTTGAAAGACAGTAGGGTATGTACTGGATTTGTTACTATTACAAAGATCGAAAATGTTGGTGTTTCCAAAGTCCACGGTGGAATTTGTGGTACTTTGTACTTGGCAATCAAATTTAGGTCAATTTCAGTGTCTCTTAATTTTGGTTTAATACGAAGACCAAATGTCGAATGACCTTCGGTTTTCGATCAAAAAGAGGTTCAGAACTAGGATTAAAAACATTATCGAAAGTTGGGTTTGAAGGGTTAGATTTTAATTTAATGGCATATTGAAGGGCTAATTTGTCCCGTCTATGAGACAGTGATGGTTCATTAGCTTCAACATATAGACTTTTGGTTGGTGATGTACGAAAGGCACCTAAGGCGAGTCATAATCCTTGATTATGTATAGGATCGAGCATCTGCAAGTATGACTTGCGAGTCGATCCATATATTATTGAGCCGTAGTCAAGTTTGGATCTGATAAGAGATCTATAAAGTTGTAAAAGTACTTTATGATCTGCTCCCCAATTAGTGTTTGCAACAACTTTAAGTAAATTAAGAGCTTTAAGGCACTTGGCCTTCCAAGTATTTAAGGTGTGGTATAAACGTTAATTTACGGTCGAAAATAAGACCAAGGAATTTTGTCTCATCCACTACTGGTATTGGTGACCCATCCAGTGTTAGATGAGGGTCTTCATGATGTTTACGTAGTTGACAAAAGCAGGGGTGTAAAAATTTGGAAAAATCCACTCGCCCTGCAGGACTAGTGAAAGCAAAAAGCTACTCGCCCTTACCAATTTACCACTCGTCTTGCAGAATATAACCTGAACATTATTTTCACCACTATAGTAAGCTACAATAAGTACATTTGTGTACTCACAGACACTGTAGTAGCTGACAGGCAGTATGTGGATATTTTACTGTTTTTCAAATAAAGAAAGCGCCATATTATCTAACAACACATTTAATATTATGGTCTGCAACCTGTCCTCGTACACTGTCACAGGCAACTGTCATTAAGATTTATTCACTTCCACGCAGACATTCATCGGGGAGTGGGCAAAAAAAATATGGGGTGGGGTGGGGGGGGTTGCATTGGGCATATCCTGGAATAAAACAGTTACAATTGAATAGAATACAATGATGACACCAGGGTGGGGAAAAAAAAAGTGAACAACCACGATGGAGATATTTGATACAAGTATTTACTTGCAGCCAGTTGAATCTGACTAAAGCCTAATGGGCGGGACTTAATCATCATTCATGGATACCATGGCTCATAGCGTTAGTGGGAAATTGCAACAAATCCATTCACATGACACAACCTGTGTAGAACAGTTCTTCTAACAATCACTGTACCTCTTCCCTCTCAACATTAATCTGAACATAATGGAGTTCATGGTCCAGTGATAGTGTACTGGACTCCAGATTGAGGGGTCGTGGGTTCGTGATCCACATAATTGAATGCATGGTCCAGTGGTAGAGTACTGGACTCCAGATTGAAGGGTCGTGGGTTTGATCCTTGTCATGACCATGTTACTCACCCTTGAGCAAGATAATTAATCCACTTTGCTATAAAGTACTGGTTCTACCCAGAAAGCCATCGAGAGTGATTAATATAAGTTGAGAACTTGTTACGCAATCGATTTAAAAGAAATGTTTAAAAATTAAATTGCCAAATAAAAGCGAAATTACACTACAAACCATTTATCATATCTCTATACAGGTGTTCAGGTCATATAATAATGTATATGTGCCGATTAAAAGTATAGGTTTCGTCACGCATTCCTAAAATACCCAGTATAGGTTTCGTCACCGGTTCTTAAAATACCCATGATTGACTATGCGTAAAATGAATTACGAGCTGCAGATTTGGGGTTTGGCCTGGCTGGTTAAAGCCGTTTATACCGTGTCTATAGTTTGAATTTTCACAATATACAAGTTATATATGTACCCTGTTGTCAGTAGGTTTATAAACGGTGTACAATATGTTGTTGTTGTTGGCGGGATAGCTACTTTAAACTAACATAAACCTGTCGAACATGCTACAGGCCGTTGGGGATTGGAATGAAACTGTAAATATGACCCACACCTACCTGACCATGCTACAGGCTGCTGGAGATTGGAATGTAACTGTAAATATGACCCACACCTACCTGACCATGCTACAGGCTGCTGGAGATTGGAATGGAACTGTAAATATGACCCACACCTACCTGACCATGCTACAGGCTGCTGGAGATTGGAATGGAACTGTAAATATGACCCACACCTACCTGACCATGCTACAGGCTGCTGGAGATTGGAATGTAACTGTAAATATGACCCACACCTACCCGACCATGCTACAGGCTGCTGGAGATTGGAATGGAACTGTAAATATGACCCACACCTACCTGACCATGCTACAGGCTGCTGGAGATTGGAATGTAACTGTAAATATGACCCACACCTACCTGACCATGCTACAGGCTGATGGAGATTGGAATGAAACTGTAAATATGACCCACACCTACCTATCACATCCATAACTTTCCCATGTGGGACAGCAGTCGTGGCAAATGGAGGACAGATCACGGCATCCAGATCCTTGCTCTTCCACGCGTGCAGAAACTCGTACTTGTATTCCTGGAAAAGAGAGAAATTATTCGAGTGAATAAACTACTGTATCTTTTCTATATTTATATATGAAAAAGAAATGAACTGATGTATAATGGATAATGTGTATACAATACGTTCCATGCTCTTTTAATGAAGTAACATAAATTAGAGTAATATGTATGATTTTGTGTAATTTTCTGAACTACTTTTGGTTGCTCATCTGACAGTCAGGGGTGTCACGTATACACGTTATTTTCGTAATAACTTAAATGCGTTATTTTCGTCACGAAAACATCGGCAAATTCCAGCGTCCGTATTTTTACATTTGTTTCAGTTTGACATGGAAAACCCGACATCTAAGCATATTTTATAACGTCTCCCTTAACTTACTAGTTGTATACGAAGAATGTACATACTTATATGCGCCTGAGAGCAGTTTTTTTTATCAAAATATCTCATTTTTTGCTCCATTTTAACCGTTTATTGACTATTTTCATCCCTTTTTTTTTTACGTTTTCCGATTTTTCTGACGCTATTTGACATTTTTCCAAGTTAGTTACATGTGTTATCTTTACATTTTTGCAATAAAACACGAGGCGCACGTTGTTTTTATCGGGGCGCACGACGAAATTAGTTGATACGTGTATGCTCAAAATAACGTAAATACGTTATATTGAGAGACCTTTTCGTTTATGGCCGTATGTCACAGATAACTCTGTTGGTCATGTTCTTCACTGATACAGTTTAGCCTATTTACCTCCCTGTTGTTCATTTGAAATATCAACCTGCGGCTGATAGCATTTACATCTGTGCATGTGTGTGATGAGTTGTGTATATGTATTCGATACGTACATGACCATAATCACATCGTCGTGCAACACAACTGTGTAGAATAGATTTCTTTGGCGATTGGAAGCAGGCGTGTGGGCTGGAAACATATGCCACTGTAATGTTGTAATGTTTTAATATTGTTTTGTTTTTAAATGAAAAAACAGTAGTTTCTCTTTACACAAACTACTGCGACGTTTTATGTCAGCGGGGAACGGGAAGTCTTATTCGAACCTTCTTGCAAACAGCTCATCAAAATCAATAGCACACTTACAACCTACAAACACAACACCCCATATCCAAGGCCATTAAGTATAAATATGAACGACCTGTAAAAACGATCGTTACAGTATAACTGTGTTTATTTTTGCATCTGATATTTGTTAATACCATTCTGATATTTGTTAATACCATATACATGATATATGTACGGATCTTGTTACGTCTGTTATAATGTATATGTATATTATTGTATGATCACATGGGCCTATGGCTTACTGATTTTGAAATAAAGTGCTTCCATATCCCACATCATCCCGAATAAATATAAATACGGGCGACCTGTAAAAACGGTCATTACGTATCACACATCACCCTGATTCCAACCTCGATAAGTATAAATACGGGCGACCTGTAAAAACGGTCGTTACGTATCACACTATCTTGAGTTTTATTGAAACATTAAAAAAAGTGTTAGTTATCCTGCGTCATTTTGACTTTAAAACTGCTTGCATATAACATGTATAATTCAATAAAAAAAATAAGATTTCAATATGCTTCGTTATTTTACCATTTTATTATTGGTGCAATATTCTAAAGAGATAGTAATATGTAAAAACAATTTGCTTGAACTATTCTAATAATTAAAGGGACACTGTCCGTAAGTAAGCAGATATTGAGCATAACCAAATAACTGTCTGACTTTTATTCAGTGAAATGTATACATCATGTACATGAAAACATGAGCATAGGCACTAAGAAGTCTGTAGTAATACATTCGTGAGTTTGGAAAAAAAAAAGCTTAAATTATTATTTGTAAATAAAGTGGGACCCACCGTATTTACCTTTTCTGCGATCACGTGACTTCCATTAGCGCATTAGTTTCTCACCATAGTATTTAGGGCGTAATATGTATAGCCCGCTTAGCTCAGTTTGGAGCTAGGTCGACTACTTTACGTTCACTATTATTACCGCGACTTTAATTTTTGTTTGTGCTGCGAGTTCAAACGCCCGTAATGGTTTCTCTTTTTTTTGTACCGCGACTGAATTCCATCAAACAATCCTGCTTTAATTAGTAAATATTCAGTAATGTTTGGTATGTAATGTTTGCGAACATAATTAGTGGTGTGTGTTTTATAAGCTAAAAGTTACGGACAGTGTCCTTTTAACATTAATGATTAAACAAATGCAAGTTACATGAGTTAAGAGAAAAAATAACGGGACGCCGCGAAAAATATATATAATTATAAAGATTTAAAAAAATCAAGATTGCCGTGTGTCCCTTTAACGTACTTGTTGTCTCAGATTTTTAAATACTTTTACCATTTATTCAATACCATTATACTACAAGCAGTCTTCGCGGTGAAGTGCGTGACCTATACAGGGACGCCGCGAGTTTTTAAAAAAGCTCAGACCAATAAAGAGCCATTAAGATAATCACTGTTATCTTTTGAGGTTATATTGTCTGGGTATCTAAAGTTCATACTGTGGTCAAGGCCCCACAGTAGGGACATGAGTAATTAGTGAAGATAGGGACAGTGCAGTGTTAAGTAACAGATTAAACATGTGAGGGTCACTTTAGTATTTTTTTATGTTGAAACATAACTATTTCTCATGTGATAAAGTGAAAATGTATCTATATGAAAATAGAATTATGCTCGTACGGCAATCAAATCTAATGATTGAATTATTTGTTATAATACAAGGGCCAATTTACACTGGTCTTATATTCATGTGACAAACAAAGTTTGTCTCAATGTCTCGCATAACGAAGCTCTGAAACTACCGTATGTTTCGGCAATCCATATTTTACCGAATTATATGTTGACTACACACACCCCTGCCACCCATTCAAAAATAAACGTGCTTATGTCTGGAAATGTTACTGTCACAGGGCATACAATTAGCCAAATGACATAGAAAAGTAGTTACACCTTGCCCCCAATATCTCAACTGATGATTATACTAGATGATTATCTAAGG
This sequence comes from Cyrtodaria siliqua, assembly GCA_037043455.1. Classification (NCBI taxonomy): domain Eukaryota; kingdom Metazoa; phylum Mollusca; class Bivalvia; order Adapedonta; family Hiatellidae; genus Cyrtodaria; species Cyrtodaria siliqua. Next base: position 12,864 of record JAWPHD010008285.1, read on the forward strand.
TAATGTCAAAGGTACCATGAACAAAGAATTAAATATCAGTAGCATAATTATATACTTATGTAATTAATAAAATTGTATAAACTTACCAGCATTGTTTGGCACATTCTTCCTTTTGAATTGAAACAAAATATATCATCTATTATAAAATACAATAAATTTCATATTGATAGCCTTCAGTTAATTTTTGTAAAACTGACAAATGTGTAACCTGTTGCTCTGAACTGGTGGTAATACTGCACACGCCAAATACATGAATAGTATTTTGATTAGAGATATCTGTTTCCTCAAGTGGTGGTCAGCCCAGCAGGGGTCATGATTTATGGCCAAACTGCAGTTAACACTAATTGGACTAGCTGATAAGCTAGAGCATAGATTACAGCCAAATGTATTATCAATTTTCCATATCAATTCTCCAATGTTTGAGAATTTTCAAACATGTCAGAAGGCCTCCTGTATTTTTTTTTATGATATTTGGATAATTACCGGAATTTAGATCACTTTTAACATGTTTAAATTAATTACCGGAATTTAGATCACCTTTAACATGTTTCAATTAAACTTATTTACGAATAGTTCAACTTCCCCATTAAATCCAACAGAAAATAATTAAATCAGGGGCATCCGAGCCAATATCCAACAGATCTGCAAGGGCATATACTTTAAGCAGTTGCATAAAAGCAAATATACAGTAGCGTAAGCTTATTTGGCACCCCTTGCCTGAAACTTACATCCAAGTGACGTTTAATGAAGAAGTTTTTCTCATACCGAATACAATAAAAAGTTAGTCGTTTTTGGCGTCGAAATTAATCAGATTTTTTCTGCCAAATGTCAACGTGTACCTACTTCCATTTTACAGTCCTACTTTTAAAAAATAACTACACAAATATGTACTAAAGGTTCCATTTTGAAGAAAACATATTTATCTTTGAATTCCCAAGTTGTTTAATTTTAGTCATATCCATGAACATGATGAATTCACATTGGTAAACATTAGTCTCTGGTTCCCTAGTGTTTTTACCAATCACCATGATCACATTGTATTTAGTAGATACGGACCATTTGTCTTATTTGTTGGTGGAGGGACTATATACCTCAGAATTACACACACACACGTCTTATCTTATTTGCAAAGTGGGGCTCACAGAGATGTAATTAAAAAATATTTGAAACTTAATTCAACTTAATTAATTGTCCCATAAACATGATAAAGGCATATTTAAATACACCTATAACCATGATAACCATTCATACAAATTGACTCATACAGTATGCAGAACCCATTTATAATAAATGATGTAGTAACCATTGCACAAAAGTTACATATACATATACATAGATGCAGTAAACATTGTACAAGAGGTACATATACATATATGCAGTAACGATTGTACAAGAGGTACATACATATACATATATGCAGTAACGATTGTACAAAAGTTACATATACATAGATGCAGTAATCATTGTACAACAGTTACATATACATATATGACGTAACCATTGTGCATGAGTTACATATACATAGATGAAGAAACGATGCAGTAACCATTGTACAAGAGATACATATACATATATGCTGTAACCATTGTACAAGAGTTATATACATAGATGAAGAAACGATTGTACAAGAGGTACATATAAATATATGAAGTAACGATTGATCACAGCCTTTCCGTTTAATAATATATTACTGTCCGAAAATAACTGCTTTGCGTTATTTTGAAACATTATACCGGAAAGAATATACTAAAAGATAAAATGCAATCAAAATAGCTGTGCATTCGTCACAGCCGTTACCATGGTTACGCTTAAGACTGTAATGAATGAATAGTGTTTTACGGGACGTGGACACATAACTGGGTGTAAATCAACAAATGCCCGTCAAAGAATGTTTTACTATCCGAAAATAACTTGTTTGCGTTATTTTGAACACAGTAATAAACTAAACAAGTTATTTCAACAAAACGTGGTAAAAAAAAAGTGAATTCGTCACAGCTTGTTGTTCTTTTAAGAATATATAACTATGCGAAAATAGCTGCCGGGCAGACTATGAAAACCTCTTTAATAACAGATTACCGGAAAATAACTTGTTTGCGTTATTTTGAAAGAACACTGTAATAACCTAAACCCGTTATTTTAAAGAGTTTGATATGAGTCATATTTAACACATGTTTAATAATAGTATAATATGCGTAAATAACCATGGTTACCAAGTTTCTATGTATACATGTATATATGTAAATCAGCAAATGCCCGTCAAAGAATGTTTTACTATCCGAAAATAACTTGTTTGCGTTATTTTGAACACAGTAATAAACTATACAAGTTATTTCAACAAAACGTGGTAAAAAAAAAGTGAATTCGTCACAGCTTGTTGTTCTTTTAAGAATATATAACTATGCGAAAATAGCTGCCGGGCAGACTATGAAAACCTCTTTAATAACAGATTACCGGAAAATAACTTGTTTGCGTTATTTTGAAAGAACACTGTAATAACCTAAACACGTTATTTCAAAGAGTTTGATATGAGTCATATTTAACACATGTTTAATAATAGTATAATATGCGTAAATAACCATGGTTACCAAGTTTCTATGTATACATGTATATATGTAAATCAGCAAATGCCCGTCAAAGAATGTTTTACTATCCGAAAATAACTGGTTTGCGTTATTTTGAACGCAGTAATAAACTATACAAGTTATTTCAACAAAACGTGGTAAAAAAAAAGTGAATTCGTCACAGCTTGTTGTTCTTTTAAGAATATATAACTATGCGAAAATAGCTGCCGGGCAGACTATGAAAACCTCTTTAATAACAGATTACCGGAAAATAACTTGTTTGCGTTATTTTGAAAGAACACTGTAATAACCTAAACACGTTATTTCAAAGAGTTTGATATGAGTCATATTTAACACATGTTTAATAATAGTATAATATGCGTAAATAACCATGGTTACCAAGTTTCTATGTATACATGTATATATGTAAATCAGCAAATGCCCGTCAAAGAATGTTTTACTATCCGAAAATAACTTGTTTGCGTTATTTTGAACACAGTAATAAACTATACAAGTTATTTCAACAAAACGTGGTAAAAAAAAAGTGAATTCGTCACAGCTTGTTGTTCTTTTAAGAATATATAACTATGCGAAAATAGCTGCCGGGCAGACTATGAAAACCTCTTTAATAACAGATTACCGGAAAATAACTTGTTTGCGTTATTTTGAAAGAACACTGTAATAACCTAAACCCGTTATTTTAAAGAGTTTGATATGAGTCATATTTAACACATGTTTAATAATAGTATAATATGCGTAAATAACCATGGTTACCAAGTTTCTATGTATACATGTATATATGTAAATCAGCAAATGCCCGTCAAAGAATGTTTTACTATCCGAAAATAACTTGTTTGCGTTATTTTGAACACAGTAATAAACTATACAAGTTATTTCAACAAAACGTGGTAAAAAAAAAGTGAATTCGTCACAGCTTGTTGTTCTTTTAAGAATATATAACTATGCGAAAATAGCTGCCGGGCAGACTATGAAAACCTCTTTAATAACAGATTACCGGAAAATAACTTGTTTGCGTTATTTTGAAAGAACACTGTAATAACCTAAACACGTTATTTCAAAGAGTTTGATATGAGTCATATTTAACACATGTTTAATAATAGTATAATATGCGTAAATAACCATGGTTACCAAGTTTCTATGTATACATGTATATATGTAAATCAGCAAATGCCCGTCAAAGAATGTTTTACTATCCGAAAATAACTTGTTTGCGTTATTTTGAACACAGTAATAAACTATACAAGTTATTTCAACAAAACGTGGTAAAAAAAAAGTGAATTCGTCACAGCTTGTTGTTCTTTTAAGAATATATAACTATGCGAAAATAGCTGCCGGGCAGACTATGAAAACCTCTTTAATAACAGATTACCGGAAAATAACTTGTTTGCGTTATTTTGAAAGAACACTGTAATAACCTAAACACGTTATTTTAAAGAGTTTGATATGAGTCATATTTAACACATGTTTAATAATAGTATAATATGCGTAAATAACCATGGTTACCAAGTTTCTATGTATACATGTATATATGTAAATCAGCAAATGCCCGTCAAAGAATGTTTTACTATCCGAAAATAACTTGTTTGCGTTATTTTGAACACAGTAATAAACTATACAAGTTATTTCAACAAAACGTGGTAAAAAAAAAGTGAATTCGTCACAGCTTGTTGTTCTTTTAAGAATATATAACTATGCGAAAATAGCTGCCGGGCAGACTATGAAAACCTCTTTAATAACAGATTACCGGAAAATAACTTGTTTGCGTTATTTTGAAAGAACACTGTAATAACCTAAACCCGTTATTTTAAAGAGTTTGATATGAGTCATATTTAACACATGTTTAATAATAGTATAATATGCGTAAATAACCATGGTTACCAAGTTTCTATGTATACATGTATATATGTAAATCAGCAAATGCCCGTCAAAGAATGTTTTACTATCCGAAAATAACTTGTTTGCGTTATTTTGAACACAGTAATAAACTATACAAGTTATTTCAACAAAACGTGGTAAAAAAAAAGTGAATTCGTCACAGCTTGTTGTTCTTTTAAGAATATATAACTATGCGAAAATAGCTGCCGGGCAGACTATGAAAACCTCTTTAATAACAGATTACCGGAAAATAACTTGTTTGCGTTATTTTGAAAGAACACTGTAATAACCTAAACCCGTTATTTTAAAGAGTTTGATATGAGTCATATTTAACACATGTTTAATAATAGTATAATATGCGTAAATAACCATGGTTACCAAGTTTCTATGTATACATGTATATATGTAAATCAGCAAATGCCCGTCAAAGAATGTTTTACTATCCGAAAATAACTTGTTTGCGTTATTTTGAACACAGTAATAAACTATACAAGTTATTTCAACAAAACGTGGTAAAAAAAAAGTGAATTCGTCACAGCTTGTTGTTCTTTTAAGAATATATAACTATGCGAAAATAGCTGCCGGGCAGACTATGAAAACCTCTTTAATAACAGATTACCGGAAAATAACTTGTTTGCGTTATTTTGAAAGAACACTGTAATAACCTAAACCCGTTATTTTAAAGAGTTTGATATGAGTCATATTTAACACATGTTTAATAATAGTATAAAATGCGTAAATAACCATGGTTACCAAGTTTCTATGTATACATGTATATATGTAAATCAGCAAATGCCCGTCAAAGAATGTTTTACTATCCGAAAATAACTTGTTTGCGTTATTTTGAACACAGTAATAAACTATACAAGTTATTTCAACAAAACGTGGTAAAAAAAAAATGAATTCGTCACAGCTTGTTGTTCTTTTAAGAATATATAACTATGCGAAAATAGCTGCCGGGCAGACTATGAAAACCTCTTTAATAACAGATTACCGGAAAATAACTTGTTTGCGTTATTTTGAAAGAACACTGTAATAACCTAAACACGTTATTTCAAAGAGTTTGATATGAGTCATATTTAACACATGTTTAATAATAGTATAATATGCGTAAATAACCATGGTTACCAAGTTTCTATGTATACATGTATATATGTAAATCAGCAAATGCCCGTCAAAGAATGTTTTACTATCCGAAAATAACTGGTTTGCGTTATTTTGAACACAGTAATAAACTATACAAGTTATTTCAACGAAACATCGTGGTAAAAAAAAAGTGAATTCGTCACAGCTTGTTGTTCTTTTAAGAATATATAACTATGCGAAAATAGCTGCCGGGCAGACTATGAAAACCTCTTTAATAACAGATTACCGGAAAATAACTTGTTTGCGTTGTTTTGAAAGAACACTGTAATAACCTAAACACGTTATTTCAAAGAGTTTGCTATGAATCATATTTAACACAAGTTAATAATAGTTTATTATTATTATTATTAAGAACACTGTAATAACATAAACACGTTTTTTAAACAACATTTAATTACTGACCGTCGTGGTCAGACAACAGGTAATGCAAATAAAATATATTGCGCATTCGTCATGTTCGTCACAGCTTCTTCGTTTAATAATCTATTACTGTCCGAACATAACCGCTTTGCATTATTTTGAAAGAATAAACTGTATATCCGAAAATAACGTGTTTGTGTTATAAACGAATCTTATTCACTGCCCGGTTAGAAAAGAAGAAATGAAAACTTATGCATTCTTTCGCCGTTTCGTTTAAGAATATACTACTATTACCGATTACTATCATGACTATCGGAAAATAATTGTTTGCGTTATTTTGAAAGAACGCTGTAATAACCTAATAATAGATTACTGGAAAATAACGTGTTTGTGTTATTTCGAAAGAACACTGTACATGCTGTAATACCCTAAGTGTAAGTATAATCATGGTAATATAAGTATAAACTGATAAAAAGGATAAAACTTACTTAATTACACTCATCAACTGTTTCATGCCTTATTCATGTTAGGTTTAGGAACAGTATGCAAATCGGTATAGTGTCTTACACAGTAAAGTCAGAGACGATACACATGATAGATGTCGTCTCGAATAATCAGGATAATACCCATGATGTTATCATACTTACTTCTATTTGCGTTTCTTAAAAAAATAAAAAATAGACAGATAGAGGACGTGTGTTTAATCTCATAATATTGTGATTTAAGATGCAAGTTATTTTAAAACTCATAATAAAACCACATTTTAGGTTTATACTAATTAACGTATATCATGTATATAAAATCAAAGAGTATTTGTGATGTCGTTTGCATTTAAGAATACTTTTGCCTTCTTGTTTGTCTGTTTGCGTGTTTGATTCAGTGTTTTGTGGTTGAATGTCCTCCTTGAATGCTACATTCCCTGTCCGATCTTTATATATTTCTTTACCAATACACTAATGTACACTATATATACTATACATAGCGAATGGCTCTCACTATTTATTTAAACTGTCTACGACAAACATGTATAATACGGCTATAAACTGTAGAAAACATAAATCACCAGGGTGAGAAAAAAGAAACGTGGCTAATGTACAAACTGTATGTCGTTACCACGAGACAATTACATTTCATACCAACCCCCGTCACACATTTTAATTTGCATGCAAATTATTATTGAATTCAAATTAAGGGGAATAAGCGAGTAAAGAAATTTGATTAAGTCAAACGTTGTTAAAAGAGTTACACCCCTTTGAAAATGTATAGCAAATTTCAAATTATAATCAAAGGGAGACAACAGTTGTTTCTTTACGAAAATAACGCATTTAAGATATTACGAAAATAACGTGTATACGTGACACCCCTGACTGTCTGACTATAGATACATACTGATCTTTCGTCGCAATAATAGGAATACTATAAACGTAATAGTATTTCTGTTACCGGTCTTTTCTTTGTCTCTTGTGTGCGTGTGTGTGTGCGTGCATGCGTGTGTGAGTGAGTACGTGTTTTTGTATGTGTGCGCGAGTGGTTGCATGTGCGTGCACGACATTGATACAATATAATTATATCTTCATTTTACATGAACTGCCATTGGCAACTGTTAAGATAATTATGTATGCATAACATGTATACTGATAGGCCATTTGGTCTTTTGTATGAATAAAGTATCTATCTATATAGTCACAACAGTTTCGCGTCCATCTCTCATGTTATATAAGACCATAGGAAGGGAGATTTTGAAATAGCCCTTGAAGGGACAGGCGGCAATCTGACTAATTTCACCTAAAATGATTTGAAAACAAGTTGTTTTTATCAAAGTTAAAGCCAGTAGAGGTTGTTTAAGCATTTTGTTTTCCAACAAAATGGATTTCTAGTAAGGGGAATAACTCTTAACAAATCTAAATATTGAAACTTTACAATTTTATTATAATAATGGACAATGTATGAATTGAATTGTATCGGGTTGTACGGTGGTGCACCAACACAAAAAGGTTAGATGGTGCCAACAAGGTCCACCCTCCATTTACTCTGAGATGAAAATATGCAGAATTGGCCTAGAACCGTCTCACCAGCAGAACTGCAGAGTTGCTGCAAATCCTATTATAAACATTCCATATTTCGTTGGAGGAACATTAATTGTTTACTGCCATCACTCCAAGTAGCACCTGAAACCATACAGGGATGACGATAAAGACCTTTAATGGAACAGGACAAAAATAATGTGCTGATATATTAAAGCCATTAAACAATTCATTCACTCACAAAACCCTGGTTACAATCATTACGTCACGGCGGACAACTGAAGATCAACGGGCTATAAACTTCCTTAATGTACATGTACACTGGAAAAATAAAATATCCAGTGGGAAGGGTATCACATTATCATATTATGTTTATGTAAGCATACCATTCATTTTGAATCAGTTTATTTAATAAATGTTAACCAAAATGTATTAATTTTAAGTTTATTTACAATTTCTTTAGCACTACAATGCATGTAAATCATATATATATATTAATATAATACTTTCATATAATAATAAAGTATATATATGTAATATTTCAAATCAAACCATTTGATTTTCATGTATGGTATAGTATGTATGGCATTTTCTTATTCTTGCAACTAATACCTGCTAATACTTCAAATATATTACTATACGGTACCTGAAGCTTAACTGCATGCTGGAACCATCCATATACGCTTCTGAAACAGATAATACTCACATTGTATAGTAGATACATGTGTACAAGATATGGAAACCACAGACATTAGAAATGTGATACAAATCAAGGTCTCAACATGACACTATTGTATTATATTAAAATTTACATTCAATCGACACTTTCTGTTTAAAAAAAATAGTCTAATTTCAAACCAGAACTATCACTGAAGGTGCTGAACACAATTGCTTTTTTATTCTAAGTCAAACAAAAAAGTCCATAATTCTGTAAAAATTAGGCAATCAACCATGGGTGATGTATAAGGACATAAGATCATCAGTTGTTATGAGTATATGAAGTTTGGGAACAACCCATTCAAACTGAGAAATGCTACTAATAAAAATGTGTAACGCGACGCAAAAGGATGGGACAAAACTGTATTATGTCACGGGATGGGACGAGAAAGAAATGTGTTATGCAATGGGGTGCGACACGATGTGACACGACGCAACGTGACGTTACAGACAATGTGATTCCTATTGTGAAAGCAGGGGTATAATCAACTCCACTATGCAAGTAGGCGACTTTAACTGCATACACATTCAATGTGCCTGAATTATGGCTATTCCGAGGTCTGAAAATACACTGACGTTATTTGTCTTTCTTGCACTTATTTATCATTACCAACCTCCCAAGGCACATTATTGATGGTGCCAAATATAACACTGGAAAAATAACGTAAATAAAAGAACTGATCACAAATTTTCAGCTTTTATGCAGTTTTGAAGGCCAGTAGGGAATGGCAAATTATTAACCATTCACTACCGCCGATACATTTGCTAATTAATTGTTAATTGCTATATATAATAAATATCTAAACTATGAATCAACTGTTAATTGTTCTTATAAATATATAGTAATAGCGACTTCGTGTTAACCACTCAAACGTGAAATTATCTAATTCTAAATGCATTTTGAGTGGTATGTTTATTGAGGCTGTAGATACATAGATGCATTGATCTATGAAGGCAAACACTTTGTTAGATCTAACCAGAATATGTGTCCATGGGACAATAATGCCTCGAATTAACACTATTAGTCACATAACAAGTCCCGGCTAGAATGGACAGGTGGACGTACGGACAAGGTATCACCATATGCCCCCTCCTTTATTGTGGTGCGAGATGTACAAAGGTAATCAGGCCTGCTTACCGCACTCCAATTCTGCATCGAAGACCTTCACCTACAACTGAATCCTGAAAAATACATAAATTTAATTTATATAAAATCACTCAAAATTGTTATGTTGAACATTAGATAAAGGTTGGAAAACTAGAACTATCACTGAACATGCTGAAGGTGATGAATACACCTGTTTAAAATCAACGAAAAACAAAAGGCCATAATTCTGTAATAACTAGGCGATCAACAATGGGTGATTGTAGTGGGACATAAGGTCATCAGTTGTTATGTGTATATGAAGTTTGGGAACAACCCACTTAAAACTGTTTGAGGAATTCAAGTAATAACAAGAGGCCCAAGAGGGCCTATATTATTGCTCTACTTGCTATATGGAGTCTGTGGTGTGGAACACGACATTGATATGCGCAACTAGGCTTGGTACTGATCATTCCTGCAAAGTTCCACTTAAATCCAGCCAGGAGTTTGGTAAACCTAGTCTGGACAAAGTTTGTGTATAAGGGGCAATAAATGTGTCAAAAATCATTCAACAAAAACATGGTGATGATATGTGCAACTAGGCTTGGTACTGCTTATCACTGCCAAGTTTCGTTGAAATCCAGCTAGGCGTTCAGGAGAACTAGCCTGTAAAAAGTTAGTGTATTCAAACCTTTAAATGGCCATAACTCTGCCAAAAATCATTCACCTGGAACAAGACGAAGATATGCGCAACTAGGCTTGGTACTCATCATCCCTGCCACAATTTGTTGAAATCAGACCAATTGTTCAGAAGAGACTAGTCTAGATAAAGTTTGTGTATCAAAACCTTTAAAGAGCTATAACTCCGCAAAACATCATTCAACCGGAACACGGTGACGGCATGCACAACTAGGCCTGCTACTGATTATCCCTACGAAGTTCCTCTGAAATCCAGCCATGGGTTAAGGAGAACTAGTCCGGACAAAATTTGTGTATTAAAACCTTTAAAGGACCATAACTCTGCCAAAAATCATTCAACCGAAACACAGCCATGACATGCACCACTAGTACTGATCATCCCTGCAAAGTTTCGATGAAACCCGGCCAGGGGTTCAGGCAGAATAGTCCGGACAAATTTTGTGTATTAAAACATTTAAATGGCCATAACTCTGCCAAAAAATTATTCAACTGGAACACAGTGATGATATGCATAACTAGATTTGGTACTGATAATCCCTGCAAAATTTCATTAAAAAACAGCCGAATTAAGAACCTATCGTCTTAATGAGGCAATACAGTATTTTTAACTTAATCAAGGGCCATAACTCTGGTGTTACTAATTTTGATGGTTTTCAAACTTGTCCAAGTTTTCATTGATATTAACAATCTGGTACAGTTTGGTAAGATCGGATGAAAAATAAAGACTCTATTGTCTGAACGAGGCAAAATACAGCGTTTTTAACTAAATCAAGGGCCATAACTCCGAAGTTACCATCCGATCTGACTGTTTTTTTAACTCATCCAAGCTTTTATTAGTATCAACAATCTGGTAAAGTTTTTTAAAGATCCGATGAAAAATAGAGGCCCTATCGTTTTAACAAGGCCAAATTAATTATACCATATCTCAGAAAAACAAGGGCCATAACTCCGGTGTAAATGTTCCAATCTGGCTGGTTTTCAAACTCGTCAATCTGGTAAAGTTTGGAAAAAAACAGCTGAAATATGAAGGCCCTATCGTGTAAACGACGCCAAATTATAGCATATTTCAGAAAAAGGGCCATAGCTCCCGATGTAAATGGTGGGTTTTCAAACTCGTCCAAATGTCATTGCTGTTAACAATCAGTGCAAGTTTGGTAAAGATCAAATAATAAATGAAGGGGCTGAGTGAGGCAGAATATGGCATTTTTTAGCAAAAACAAGGGTAAATGGTCCAATCTTCTGGTTTTCGAACTTTACCGAGCTTTTATTGATATTAAGTTTACCGGTAGTAAAGATAAAATAATAAATGAAGTTGCTAGTGTTCACTAGGCAGAAAATGGCAATTTTCAGCAAAACAAGGGCCATAACTCTGGTGTTACAAATCCGATCTGGCTGGTTTTCAAACTCATCTGAGCTTTTGATATAAATACGCTGGCAAAATATAAAGATCAAATATAAGATGAAGGTGCTAGAGTGTAAACAAAGCTTAATATGGCATTTTTTATCAAAACAAGGGCCATAACTCTGGTGTTACTAATCCAATCTGGCTGGTTTTTAAAATCATTCGAGCTTTCATTGATATAAAGACACTGGTAAAGTTTCGTAAAGATCCGATTAATAATGAAGTCCCTATCGCATAACCAAGACAAAAGTTAACGGACGACGGACCGACTTCGGCCAGTAGTACTAAAATAGTGTTAAGCAACAGGATGCGATGCGACAAAAATGTGTCACATGACGGGACGGGACGGGATGTTACGGACAACGTGATTCCTATATAGCCCCCACATCACTGTTTCAAAGCGGGGATATAACTACTTTAATGTGCAGTGACATCAATATACATAATAACTAGGCACACAAAAAAAACATTTTTGCAGACAAATTTGAGGAGAAACTGGTCATAATCCATCGTCCAGGGAGTGGGCTGCACAACTCTGTCCTCCAAAAACCCTTTAAAACAACCTGAAAATGTATGAAATTGGCCATAAAAAAAGAAGTGAGTCCCTCATTAAATGGGAGAAAATGCATCGGCACACTCCACATAATTTAATAGTTAGCCTAAAATGTTAACAAGAGGCCCAAGAGGGCCTGTATCGCTCTACTTGCTATATGGAGTCTTTGATGGGGAACACAACAACAACATGCGCAACTAGATTTGGTATTGATCATCCCTGCAAAGTTTCATTAAGAAAGCCCTATCGTTTAAATGAGGCAAAATACAGCATTTTTAACTAAATCAAGGGCTGTACCTTCGGTGTTACCAATACAATTTGACTGTTTTTCAAACTTGTCTGAGCTTACATTGATATTAACAATCTATGTAAGTATGGTAAAGATCAAATATAAATGAAGGTGCTAGAGTGTTCACAAGGCAGAATATAGGTTACATTGCACCATTGATTTTCCTTCTTTGTTTCATATAGGACGAATGTATATCATGAGATAAAAAATGCGCATTTTTCTCAGTAGAAAATTTTAAAACACATATCAATCAAACGACCGAGCGTTCACCAATATAAAAATGCAATAAAAACAGGGGGTCATGTATCATGTAAGAACAACCAATCTGCTGAATGACGTCACGTTCTATTTTGACACGTCACAGATAGATTTACCCCATTTCTACTTTCGCTTTACTGTCTATGTCAATTATAATTAAATATCTCAAACAAACACTAATCAATGTTCACAATACATCATTTGGCTGAATTATAGGTAATAATAACAAAAAGCAATCAAAAGTATGCATTTTGTATCACTAATATGGCAGGGAAACGTTTTTTATTAGGCACTATTTGACTATACACCACGGAAGCACAAACGCAATGGTGTAATGTAACCTATAGCTTTTTTTTCAGAAAAACAAGGGACATAACTCTGCTGTTACTAATCCCATTTGACTGGTTTCAAAACTTGTCTGAACTTTCATTGATCAGGGATCACCCTAGGATTGAATTTCAATGAGACAAAATGTCCCATTTGCTTGATTTTAATGAGACATTCACCAATTTCATGAAACATTTCGGATGCGAAGCCAAACGACCAGGTAGCCCTGGTGGCCGCTAAGGGTCTGGGGGCATGATGACCCCCAGAACATTTTTGAAATTTATATGTGACTTCCTGAATTCTGACTCATTCCTAGTTTTAAAAGTAGAAATTGTTAAAGCATCCGAAATAAAGCGTGTCCGAATTTACGTCAACTTTTTACGCTAACATAGTTTTACAATTGCTTGCACCACTCCAGTACATAGTTAATCACATCAAATCATTATAGATCGGGGGATAATGGTGAGATATGAATAGAGGTTGATAAATTATTCTAAAAATGGCCATGTTTATTCATAATCAATCGATTTTCTTTGACACCGCCGTGTCCGCGAAGGAAAAGCGAACCGGAAGTGTAGTTTTGATTTTTTCATGTGATTTTCGAATAATTTGGTATTTTCTCATTTTATATGTTTTAATCCCAAATAAATGGATCTGAACAAATTTACTTGAGATTTTAAATAAAATATAAATAACTATATTTTCATTACGAACCGAAATGGTGAAAATGGATTTCCCGGAATTCAGTGCAACAATTTGTTCCATTTGTCTTTTTTTCATGCGATTTTTGAGATTTTAATGCGAGAATATCGCATAATCGCAGCCTAGAGTGATCCCTGTTGATATTAAAAATCTGTGCAAGTTTGGGAAAGATAAATATAATAAATGAAGGTGCTATAGTATAGTGTTTAAAAGGCAGAAAAGGGCATTTTCCAGAAAAAAAACAAGGGCCATAACTCCGGTGTTACTGATCCGATTTGGCTGGTTTTCGAACTTGTCCGAGCTTTCAATGATTTGTTTCTGAAGTTGAGCCTCCCTATCCTGGATATGCCACTAATGCATAATAAATATTTTCCCAACATATCTGTATAAATTCAGACTCCCATGTCACTATCGATACCCATTAATTAGACAACTAGGGTTAATGACCCATATCCCAACCCCTACATTAAACAACTAGGGTTAATGACCCATATCCCAACCCCTACATTAAACAACTAGGGTAATGACCCATATCTCCACCCCAACATCAAACAACTAGGGTTAATGACCCATATCCCCACCCATACATTAAACAACTAGGTTAATGACCCATATCCCCACATTAAACAACTAGGGTTAATGACCCATATCGCAACCCCCACATTAAGCAACTAGGTTCAATGACCCTAATCCCGGCCTACCACATTAGACAACTAGGGTTAGTGACCCCTATCTCAGGCCCCTCAATTGACAAACAGAGTTACTTACATGTACCCGGAACAATTTACATAAATGAAATGTGAGTCACAGGGATAGAACAAGAAAATCAGTACAACCGATGGATGACCCTAAATGTATCCTCACCTTATCATATGGCTTTGTATCACCAAGCAGTTTTCAATATGCAGATCCATTAGTAGTTTTTTACTTTTGCTTCGGACAAGAATAACAACTATAACAAGTATAAAATTACAAAGGGCAATAACTCTAATTTGAATGAAGACAGTGTTATGGTTCTTGCACTCTGCACTTACTCTCATTTCCCTTTATCATTGTGTGCAGTTTCATTGCAGTCCAATCAGTAGTTTTGATGTTATGCTCCGGACAAAAATCCGAAGAATAAAATTACAAAGGGCAATAACTCTAATTTGAATGATGACATAGTTATGCTTTTTGCACTCTGCATTTCCTCTCATTGCCCTCTATCATTGTGAGAAGTTTCAATGCAATCCCATCAGTAGTTTTGAAGTTATGCTCCGGACAAAAATTCTAAGTATAAAATTACAAAGGGCAATAACTCTAATTTGAATGAAGACAGAATGATGGTTCTTGCACTATGCACTTCCTCCCAATGCCCTCTATGTATGTGTGAAGTTTCATTGCAGTCCCATCAATAATTTTGAAGTTATGCCCCGGACATAAATTCTAGGTAATATGCGCATCCCCACTTGATATTGATGCTTCCAAACAAGTTTCGTGAAATTATAACAAGAGGTTATAGAGAAATAGCCCGGACAAGAATTTTCTATTGACTACTATGTATATATGCATTAAAAATACAAAGGGCCATAACTCAGTGGAAAATTATCTCCATTTGATATTGATACTTCCAAGCAAGTTTCATGAAATTCTAACAAGGCGTTATCTGGTTACAGAGAAATAGATCGGACAAGAATTTGCACGGACGCACCGACTTTGCTGGCAAATATATGCTGCCACAAAATTTTCCATGGGTACAGAGAATCATTTGCATGTTTCTCAGAGTTTATTCAGTCACGGTCCTGCCAGGATCATCAAATGTCAATGGGATAGATAAATGTCAGCCAGACCGGGGTTCGAACCCGGAACCCTCGGACTACCGTTCCGATGCTCTAACGACTGAGCTAACCGGCCGGACAATTCAACATCAATCTACCTGTTAGATATCTATGAACTGTAACATAATGATGAATAATCATAGTTTGTTACCTTTGTCATTGTCTGCAAGACCCATGACAGTAACCATAGTAACCATTTCGGTAATGTGGCTGGCATCATCAGTTTTTTTATGGTTGGATCTACGATGTCATTATCTCTGCAAATGTAATGTAAAATATATAGCTGCGCAACCATCTATAGCAAACACATTTTCATAGATAAACATTTTCAGTAACTGATGTTTCTATGAAATCTAAATTCAACAAGAAACTAAGTGTGACCTCATACTTTAGGTCAAGGTCATGAAAACATCAGTCTTGTTGGATAGCTAATTATCATATGTAACAACTGTGTAAATATTATACATTTAATATAACAACTGTGTAAATATAACACAATATATAAAATTGTGGTTACTAGTGTTGGGTTAAATTAAATCAATTTGTTTGATAGCATTCCAAGTTATGCTGCATTGGCATGGTTGGATGAACTCAGACAAACTTCCAAACCAAAAGTTGACCTTTGCAATCAAGTGTGACCTTCAACTGAAGAAAGAAATGGTCATATTAACATTGGTATTGTTAGATAGCTAATTATCTGCATAACAACTGTGCATCCATTGAAAAGTATTCAAGTTATGACGTTGTGCAGAAACTCTGACAAACTCCTTACAGAGACACACGGAAATCTTGAGTTTCATTGACATGATTGAAGCATTAAAATAAGCATTTTGATTTAGTAATCCTGCCTCATTTTGACTTTAAAACTGCTTGCATATAATTAAATAAATATTTGAGATTTCAATGTTCTTCAATATTCTATAAAAAAATTAAATATATTAACTGTATATTGAAGCAATATTATCAGAAGTTAGTAATATGTAGAAACAATTTGCTTCGATCTGTTCGATTAATTAATATTAATGATTGCAAATATGTAAAAAAAAATTAGTAGTTGAAAACTGAAGGGACGCCTGAGTTTTAAAAAAATCAAGTCTATCGTGTGTCCAATAACCAAAACCTGCCACGCCCAACGACATTTGTTAATCTAATAACCGGATTTTTAACCGGATTTTCCGACTGAAATATCTGACTCAATCCATCGGAATGTATTCAAGTTATGATTTTTGCAGAATCTCAGACAAACTCCTTAATAACCATGATACCCCCACCCCTTAACCCCACCGCCGTTGCCCAGTGACACTCGTCTAATAAACAGATTTTTAACCGGATTTTCCGACTGAAATATCCGATTAAAAATAGTTTTAGTACAATAACCTACAATCTGATTTACAACCATATCAATACCCTTGATCATGTTTACTTACAATTTACACTGGTATGACCTGCCACCATCTCCTTGAACACTTTTGATGTACAAATGTGGCATCACATATTTTACTCTAGGTGGTGTGAACTCAACAACCTGCGACAATAATTTATACAGATGAGAAATTACATAACGGTTTAATCGACACTCATGTATTTTCTCCTTTATTTATGTGGAAAATTGTGGTTACTAGTGTTGGGTTAAACCTTGGGATTACAACCAGAAAATTGTGGTTACTAGTGTTGGGTTAAACCTTGGGATTACAACCAGAAAATTGTGGTTACTAGTGTTGGGTTAAACCTTGGGATTACAACCAGAAAATTGTCCATGTCTTGATAAGACATGAATGCCCTGCTTAAGGGTTATCTGCTTAAGGGTTATCTGCTTAAGGGTTATCTGTTTAAGGGTTATCTGCTTAAGGGTTATCTGCTTAAGGGTTATCTGCTTAAGGGTTATCTGGTTAAGGGTTATCTGCTTAAGGGTTATCTGCTTAAGGGTTATCTGCTTAAGGGTTATCTGCTTAAGGGTTATCTGCTTAAGGGTTATCTGTTTAAGGGTTATCTGCTTAAGGGTTATCTGTTTAAGGGTTATCTGCTTAAGGGTTATCTGCTTAAGGGTTATCTGCTTAAGGGTTATCTGCTTAAGGGTTATCTGCTTAAGGGTTATCTGCTTAAGGGTTATCTGTTTAAGGGTTATCTGTTTAAGGGTTATCTGTTTAAGGGTTATCTGCTTAAGGGTTATCTGCTTAAGGGTTATCTGTTTAAGGGTTATCTGCTTAAGGGTTATCTGTTTGTTTGCATTGTTATGTTGTTTTTTTCATATAACATTACATTTAAAAATACACAATTTTAAATTTTATACAAGTTTAAACAGAACCTAACAGTTGAATTGTTTAGATAATATTAAATATATTCAATTTGTATGACTATTGTACGAGATGTGTAAAAGAAAAGAGTATTAGAAAAGAATAATGTAAGATGATTAATAATGAGTTTGCTAGAGAGCATCGCTGGCCAGCCCACGTGTTGCTAATATTTTTCTCCAAGTTTCTTCGAAATTATGAAGAGTATCATTTTTAAGGGCAGTGTATTTCTATTCTCGACCTCTTAGTTTACGACCACTTAACGACAGTTGGCTACATATATCAGTAATGCATTATATATTTGACATGATATAATGTTAGCTAATCTAAACTATTCAAACTTGAACAAAAACTACTGCGGCTTTGAATAAATTTTGTTCATTTTCCATCCGATAAAGTTTGTAAATGGATGACGTCAACTTGCTTGTTTCCAGTGAACGGCATGTGTTTCTGTTCACCTTATTTACTATAGCTCTTATCTCGAGATGCAGTATCTTCATACAGGCAATTTTATGAAAATGTCTTGAACTAAATTAGCTGACAGCGTAGAAAACAATGCAAAAATATCAACAGTTTTTTTTATTTAACATGAAGCAACAAAGCTGTACTTATTTTCTATGAAAAAATGTGAGTAAATGTCTACCCTAATCACCCTAAACTCGATTTGTTTTTAATACTGTGGAGCTTTAAAATTATTGTCTTCTGCTGTTTTCAAAACATGTCCATCTGCTTGTCAGGAATTTAGGTCAAATGTCACGTAGGTAATGTACTAACATAACAATTACTAGATGTTTTTAACACAAACACCGATATTGCTGCATGTTTTATGCAGGGACCTCGCCCTTGATATTACCCATTTACTACTTTCATTTTACGAGTAAATAAAACTTGTTGATATATAATGAAAGGCAAAGGATTAAATCATCACTACATCAGAAAATATTTTATTTTGATTAAGTTTGCTTTAAAATGGGATGCATTTAATGACGAAAACACTGGTAAAGAGATTAACTATCTAGGAAAATTATCCGTAGCCTTAACAAATTTATTATTTGCCAGTGTTTTCTGTTGTTGTTCTAAAGAACTATTCATTTAGCAGACGATCAAAAAAATGATGACGAAATTTGCATAATAAACGTGCGCAGACGTAATTTCCGCCGTCGGACGAAATCACATGGTGGTCGAAAACAGACAGAAAGACGATATGTTAATCCTATTGTTCAATTTTATTAAAAACGCTTTAAATTTAGTCTTTACTTTTACATTTATATACAAATAGTTTACCCAATATGGTTAAGTAAGTGAATATTTTATCTTGTTCTCCAAAGTAAATATTATATTCATTTAATTCGGTAATCATGTCTGTTCTCCCCATCCATAAACGGCATTCATTACAGAGGGGTTGCGTCCAAATACATTTGGGTTATCTGTTGCTTAGAAAATAGAGTAACCAAAATGTTTAGGTTAAAACAAAAGTAAGTCATGGAAGATACTTGTCAGCGTTCTCTTGATGGTATGCATGTTGTGTTATTTCCGTTGCTTGCGTTGGCTCAATAATGAAAAGAAGCAAACACATACTGTCTCATAAAACATTGTATTTCAATACCATTGGTAACTAGAAGGGTCTTACACCTGTGTCACCTGTCGTGTGCTAAATTTCAGCTTGCCGATTAAGTTTTATGAAAAGGGGTATAACTTTGGCAAAATGAAAGTCAGAGTTAATTGACATGTTTAACAACATTCCTTGAAGTAAGATGAAGACGTGTTTGAAGTTTTATGAACATAGGCCAAATGCTTTTCAAGTCATGGCCAAAGTCATGTTGCAGTTTAAAGTGTAACGGACGACTGACGATGACAACGGACGACAATGACAGACATCGGACAAAGTGATCCCTAAGTGTCTGCCATGCTACACAGGCAACACAAAAATGCTGCAATCCAATTGTTTGATGTTAAAAAATGTGTGAATAATGCATAACCCATGTGTCACATGTCATAATTTGTTAAATCATGAAATCATCACTTTGTTTATCACCAAAAACCAGTTAACCAGAAATGTAGTTCTGACTTCTGCATCAGTATGTGTTGATTAATGGTCGCTAATCGTGTTGAATGGCTCTGCTAAAACAGTATTATTATGAATTTACTGCAAAATGCAAACATCTCATCCCAATTAACACTGTACAAAAAAGATTGACCACCATATATAACATTACATGTGTTGAAAATGACATAAAACACCATACAATGAATGAATGAATGGTGTTTTACGGCACGTCAACGCATAAATAGGTCATACTGTGCGCAAAAACTGATGAAAGATGAAGAAATGAAGTAGTAATTAAAACAAACAAACAAACAAACAAACAAACAAACAGACTGTACCTTAAAAGGGGTATATGAGGCATTTTCTAGAAAAATCTTTACATTTAAAACAAAAAGTTCAATTCATGAATCAAAATATTGAGTTAGCACTGTGCTGTTTAGTTCAAACATTTTAATTCAGCATTATTTTTTAATAAAATCTGGTTTACAGGGACACACGGCAATCTTTATTTTTTAAAACTCACGGCTAGTTTTCTGCATAACATTAATTTTGTTCAATCATTAATATTAATTGTAAGAATAGTATTAAGCAATTTGTTTTTGCATATTATTAATTTTTGATATTACTGCACCAATAATATATTAAAACTTATAGTATAATATTTTTTTTTAGTGAATACTTAAAATCTGATCATGTAAATGTAACCAGCCTGAGGGTAAAAGTAAAAATAATACTGGATATATAAATCGAGACACCCAATTCAAACACTTCAAGATGGACGTGTGTCCGTTTAAATTGCATAAATTAAGCCTGTAATATATTACTGTTTGGAATGAATTTTCCCGTAAATAGGGATCATTTATGTTGTGCACCTTTAGAAAATACCAGTATTGTCATTTTAAGTCGGGGCCCCTAGACCCCAGAAAAAGCTTGATGTACTCCCTTTAATATTTTTTGAACAATTGTGCATTCATTTATACTGACCATTATATAATTGTATAATAATGGAAGTTTGCAACTATATCTTCATTAATTATACTTAATGGTTAAAAACCGACTTTATAACACAAATAGCCATTGTATATTTAACGACTCATAAAACTCATTTTCCATTATTAATTCTGGGAAAAAGTGTACACTTTAATTGGACACAAATGTCATGGCAATCAATAAGTATTTATCAAGCATTACAATTGGACATAAGGAATTATTTTTAAGTTATTAATCCAAACTGTCACTAACCGTGTGACCTTGGGCCTCCAGGGCCTGCTTTGCCAACATCACAGCTCGTTGACACGCTGGCACTGCCTGAAGGTAGCCGTCATGCACGTAGAACCCCACACGGAGTGGCTTTTTGCTTTCATATATCTAAAAGATCAATGTTATATATTATAAATAACACAGAACATGCTACTTGCAATATATTAGAACTCTATTCCTTATGGCGGTAGAAAAGAAGATTTTTCAAGTATTTCCCTATGTAAACAAGTGATCCCTTGCCCCTGTGGCAAAGTTTTACCCAAGGGTCACCATTTGAAAAAACTTGGCAGAGGACCGTAAGCTTATCCTACATGCTGATACGAGAGCCCTATTCTTTGAGAGTTCAGAGAAAAGATTTTTCTTTTTTTTCCTATAAATAAGTCTACTTTTAACATGCAAAATCTCTGTATATACACTTTGGAACCATGGGGCATGGGCATTTTTTAAGGTTTTGACCATTAATGATAATAGATATCATCTTGAATGTCATGTTGGAACTAATTTTAGCAAATTTGAAAAACACTGAGCTAATGATCATCCATATGAAGTTTTGTCAAAATTGATCAAGCGGTTTCTGAGAAGTCGCTTAAAGCAAAAGTTAACGACGGAGGACAATGACAGACGAAGAGTGCTCCCAACAGCTTAATTACATTTAAACCTTCAGCTCAGGTGAGCTAAAATAATTGGCAGAAACCAGCATCCTCAACAACAGATGTTTGTTAGATGTTGTTAGGAATAAATAAACTAGAACTATCACTGAAAGTAATAAATACCCCCGCAAACAATGTTTTAGTAAGATCGAGGGCAATAACTCTACATGGCATTGACTGAGCCACATCAAAAGTGTGTCGCATACATGTTCACTTCATGTTTATCATGTACACAAAGTTTTAATTCAATATCTTCCAAACTGTAAAAGTAGTTCACTCAACAAGATTGCATATGCTAAATAAAGCAACTACGCGCAACGGCAATAATTCTGCATGGAATTGACTGAGCCGCACCGAAATAGTGTCATGCACATCTACACTTCATGATGATCATGCACACAAAGTTTCAATTCAATATCTTAATAACTTTTGAAGTAGTTTGCCCCACAGTATTGCATATGCTGAATAGCAGTTTTGACTAAGTTCAAGAGCAATAACTCTGCATGGCATTGACTGAGCCAAAGAAATATTTTGTCACGCACATATACATTTCATTTTGATTATGTATAAAACGTTTCAATTTAACATCTTGAAAAATGTAGGAGGAGTTTGCACCACAAGATTGCATATGATGAATATAGCAATTGAAGTTTGACTAAGTTCAAGAGCAATAACTCTGCATGGAATTGACCAAGCCAAACCAAAATCACGCACATCTTCACTTCATTTTAATCATGTATACAAAGTTTCATTTTAATAGCTTGAAAACTGTAGAAGAAGTTTGCTCCACAATATTGCATATGCTGAATATAGCAATTCTGACTAAGTGCAAGGGCAATAACTCTGCATGGAATTGAGCAAGCCACACCAAAATCATGTCACGCACATCTACACTTCATGTTGATCATGTATACAAAGTTTCATTTTAATAGCTTGAAAACTGTAGAAGAAGTTTGCTCCACAATATTGCATATGCTGAATATAGCAATTCTGACTAAGTGCAAGGGCAATGACTCTGCATGGAATTGGGCGAGCTACACTAAAATCATGTCACGCACATCTACACTTCATGTTGATCACTTATGCAAAGTTTCAATTCCATATCTTGAAAACAGTAGAAGGAGTTCGCTCCACAAGATTCAACAGACCAACCGACAGATCGCCCACCGCAGTCCCCTCTCAAACTTCGTTTGCGAGGGTATAAAATTTGTCAATACCTGTCAGATCTCTAAAATTGATATGAGGCACCTTAGGGTCAAGCTGGTAGGATTAAATGAAGAATGTCAATACCTGATCTCTAAACTTGTCAGGAGGAACCTGTATGTCAAGATGGTACGATTAAATGAAGAATGTCAATACCTGATCTCTAAACTTGATAGGAGGCACCTGCGGGGCATGTCGGTAGGATTAAATGAAGAATTTCAATACCTGATCTCTAAACTTGATAGGAGGCACCTGCGGGGCATGTCTGTAGGATTAAATGAAGAATTTCAATACCTGATCTCTAAACTTGATCGGAGGCACCTGTGGGTCAAGCTGGTAGGATTTAACGAAGATGTCAATACCTGATCTCTAAACTTGATCGGAGGCACCTGCGGGTCAAGCTCGAAGTGATAATCACACAGTAAAGCCTTCATGGCCAGTACTAGGCCATCTAGATCTCTCGACATAGGACCAACCGTTCCAGAAACTGTAAAACAGTGACATGATATGTAGAACAAAATGATGGCAAACACAATTTACACCTGTCAACTCTCACAGATTGGAGTGAGACTCAGTTTTGTTTTCTTAAAGGGACAGACATGACAGATGGCAATCGTGTGGTAGACTTTCTACAACAGTCGTTTAATCATCCTATTAACATGATTAAATGTTACAACAGTCGTTTAATCATCCTATTAACAGATGGCAATCGTGTGGTAGACTTTCTACAACAGTGGTTTAATCATCCTATTAACATGATTAAATGTTACAACAGTCGTTTAATCATCCTATTAACAGATGGCAATCGTGTGGCAGACTTCCTACAACAGTCGTTTAATCATCCTATTAACAGATGGCAATCGTGTGGTAGACTTTCTACAACAGTCGTTTAATCATCCTATTAACATGATTAAATGTTTAACCACTCATCAACACACTGTCTGGGTAATTCTGAGCTGCCCGGATGCTGACAGGAGTACGGGAACCTGCTGCCCGGATGCTGACAGGAGTACGGGAACCTGCTGCCCGGATGCTGACAGGAGTACGGGAACCTGCTGCCCGGATGCTGACAGGAATACGGGAACCTGCCTTATTCTTGCTAACGAAAAAATGGTCTTTAATGTGATCGAACGATAGATTCCGATACACAGGGCCACTAGGTTTATGTCCCCATCCCACTGACAAGGCTAAGGAAAAGAGTGTCTTGAAAAAGAACACAGTTCAGGCTTCAACCTGGGTCTACTGATTTCATGTCCACCGTGCTATCCACTGGGCCATGCCAGCCTCATTTGTTCATTCTTAAAAAAACTATTCATTTATAGCTGAAATATTTATTATTTATATGAAAACGTTTAACATCACATTGTTTTTTCTACGTATTAACTTGCTTATTTGTAAACGATAACAAGAGCCTGTATCGTTCTACTGGCTATATAGAGTCTTTGATGGGAAACACGACAAAAACATGCGAAAGTAGGCTTTGTACTGATCATTCCTGCCAAGATTCACTGAAATCCAGCCAGGGGTTCAGGAAAAATTGCCTGGATAAAGATTGTGTATATCAGGCTATAACTCATTCAACCAGAACACAGTGATGATTGGCGCAACTAGGCTTGGTACTCATCATCCCTGCCAAAATTCGTTGAAATTCGGCCAGGAGTTCAGAAAAGACTAGTCTGGATCAAGTTTGTGTATCAAAACCTTTAAAGGGCTACAACTCCGCAAATATCATTCAACCGGAACAGGACGATGACATGCACAATTAGGCCTGGTACTGATCATCTCTGTAAAGTTTCACTGAAATCTGGTCCGGGGTTCAGGAGAACGTTACGTACGGACAAAATTTGTGTATTAAAACCTTTAAAGGGCCATTACTCAGTCAAAATTCTTTCAACCAAAATACGGTGATAACATGCATAACTAGGCTTGGTACTGATCATCCCCGCAAAGTTTCATTAAAATCCAGCCAAGGGTTCAAGAGAAATAGTCCAGATAAAGTTTGTGTAGTAAAACCTTTAAAGGGCCATAACTCAGCTAAAAATCATTCAAGCGGAACATAGTGATGACATGCACCACTAGGCCTGGTACTGATAATCCCTGTAAAGTTTCGATGGAATCCGGCCAGGGGTTCAGGAAAAAAAGTCCGGACAAAGCTTGTGTATTAAAACCTTTAAAGGGCCATAATTCTGCCAAAATTCATTCTACAGTAACATGGTGATGACATACATAGCTACAGTAAAATCTGTACTAACGGTCATCTCTGTATAGCGTGACCCTGGCCATAAAGGTTAGCCTTTGGTCCTCCCAATACATTCCGCTATAAATCTCACCTTTATATAACAAGACCTGCTCAACGCGGTCATTGGCCGGTGTAAATGAGTCCAATTAGTGTCCAATTATCAATTATCAATTATAACGGTCATCGTAGAGAGATATTGCGAGATCTCGCGTGAAATCATATCACGTGTTTGTTGCTATGTAACTATTTAAACTTACTAGTATTCGCGTTGTATAAATATTGACTGAGTGTTGATGATCGATAATTGCTTTAATCGCTTGGATGGTATATGTGGTGATTAATATATTTTGTAATTGAATAAATAGATTTTTGTTTTATGAACTTGTTTTGTGTTTTTCGAGAGTCGATCGTGAGTAAGTAATTGAGTCGGCCTATTGAAAAATGGCTTCCAAACATAAGGCTCTCACGCTAGAGCAACGTGTAGAAGTGTAAGTCATATATGTAAATTACTGCTTCAATTACTCTTAAAAGTCCATTTTTAAAATTGAATAGTTATTACATTTTTAAAAAAATTAACTTTTAAAATAAAATGCAAGCAATATTTATTTAAATTAGATCTATATTTGTATTATGTATGTGCATGGTAGTTAGATCTATGCTTCTTTTACATAAATTAAGCAAGGATATACTTTTAATGACGCATATGTTGAAATAAATATTGATTTGACATAACACTATGTTTAATTACTTCATACTTTACATGTACAAGTTATGCAACATGACGCTCTATGAATCAGCCACCTGCCTATAGAAGCCAACTTCAATCATTCTCTTAGGTTACTACTATATGGTTTGACTGTAGATTTGGTAGTGATCATCCCTGCAAAGTTTCATTAAAATCTGGCCAATGAAAGTCCTATCGTCTTAATGAGGCAAATACAGCATCTTCAACTAAATCAAACGCTGCATCTCTGGTGTTACTAATACGATTTGGCTAGTTTTCAAACTTGTCTGAGCTTACATTGATATTAACAATCTATGTAAGTTTGGCAGAATATAGCTTTTTTTTAGAAAAACAAGGGCCATGACTCTGTTGTTACTAATCCCATTTGGCTGGTTTTCGAACTCGTCCAAGCTTTCATTGATATTAACAATCTGTGCAAGTTTGGTAAAGATCAAATAATAAATGAAGGTGCCAGAGTGTTCACAAGGCAGAAAATAGCATTTTTCAGGGAAAAAAGGCCATAACTCTGGTGTTACTTATCCAATTTGGCTAGTTTTAGAACTTCTCCAAGCTTTCATTGGTATTAACAATCTGCACAAGTTTGGTTAAGATCAAACAATAAATGAAGGTGCTAGTGTTCACAAGCCATAACTCCGGTGTTACAGATCCGATTTTGCTGAAGGCCCAAGAATGTTCACAAGGCAAAAGTTAACGGACGACGGACAACTCGTCATCGCATAAGCTCTGCGATGGGACGCGACGTGACGGGATGCAATGCGACAACAATGTGTTATATAAAAAATCATATTACTAATTGTTAATGATATTGCACTATTGTTAAAGCTAAGAAAGAATAACAAAGACAATTTGAAAATTCAAAATTTCTTTAAATATGCAAATAGATTTAATGTCAAAATGATACTGGATAAATAAATCAGATTGCAAAATTTAAAAAAAAATTGTGAATAGAGTTGTTGTCGCTATTGACACATTATCTGCTGATGAAACATATACAAATCAAGTTTCATCCCACCATCTCAAGTGATTTAGAAGCTATGGACCATCTCAAGCGGTTCAAAAGCTATGGACCATCTCATGTGGTTTAGAAGCTATGGACCATCTCACATGGTTTAGAAGCTATGGACCATCTCAAGCGGTTCAGAAGCTATGGACCATCTCACGTGGTTTAGAAGCTATGGACCATCTCAAGCAGTTTAGAAGCTATGGACCATATCAAGCAGTTTAGAAGCTATGGACCATCTCAAGCGGTTCAGAAGCTATGGACCATCTCAAGCGATTCAGAAGCTATGCACCATCTCACAGGGTTTAAAAGCTATGGACCATCTCAAACAGTTTAGATGCTAAGGACCATCTCAAGCAGTTTAGAAGCTATGGACCATATCAAGCGGTTCAGAAGCTATGGACCATCTCAAGCGGTTTAGAAGCTATGGACCATCTCAAGCGGTTTAGAAGCTATGCACCATCTCAAGTGGTTTATAAGCTATGGACCATCTCAAGTGGTTTAGAAGCTATGGACCATCTCACATGGTTTAGAAGCTACGGGCCATCTAAAGCGGATCAGAAGCTATGGACCATCTCAAGCGGTTTAGAAGCTATGGACCATATCAAGCGTTTCAGAAGCTATGGACCATATCAAGCGTTTCAGAAGCTATGGACCATCTCAAGTAGTTTAGAAGCTATGGACCATCTCACGTGGTTTAGAAGCTATGGACCATCTCACATGGTTTAGAAGCTATGGACCATCTCAAGTGGTTCAGAAGCTATGGACCATCTCAAGCGGTTTAGAAGCTATGGACCATCTCAAGTGGTTTAGAAGCTATGGACCATCTCAAGCGGTTTAGAAGCTATGGACCATCTCAAGTGGTTTAGAAGCTATGGACCATCTCAAGCGGTTTAGAAGCTATGGACCATCTCAAGCGGTTTAGAAGCTATGGACCAAACACACAATCTGACATTTTGGAGGCATCTTTTAATGATATCATTTCATCATATAGCAAGTAATAATAAAAAAACATCTCGATACATATTCGACGTCTAGGCACAGTAGGAAATAAAATTGCAATAAATACCTTGCATTTGTCCCTTTCCCAAGCCAAAGGTTCCCTTGCGGCTGAATATAGAACGTAACACTTTTAGCGTCAAGCTGAATACAGTATAGAGTTAACAAAGAATGAATTACTGAACACGATAAAGTCATAGTTGCAGGGTTAACGGAAGGCTAGCTCAGTTAGTGGACATGTACCCAGTAATGCATGCGAGTGACCGGTTCCCATAGGTTGTCATAGTTGCAGGGTTAATGGAAGGCAGTTAGTGGACCTGTACCCAGTAATGCATGCAGATGACTGGTTCCCACAGGTTGTCATAGTTGCAGGGTTAACGGGAGGCTAGCTCAGTTAGTGGACCTGTACCCAGTAATGCATGCAGGTGACTGGTTCCCACAGGTGAAGTCATCACTGGTCACAAAATTCAGTTCAAAACTAACATGCATTTTATAAACTGGTTGCAGATTGTGCAGATGTTGTGTTTACTATGAATGGTTAACATTGTATCTGAGTACCTTAATCTTTCTAACGTTGTCTTGAGACCATAGCAACCACAGAAATGACTCGGTACACGTATACTGCCTCCTATATCACTCCCAAATCCTGAAGGAAAAATATATAATGCCATACTTTAAATACAGAACATAAAACTTTAATTTTTATATTCAAAATGCCTGTAATTTATAAGCAAAATGTTGTTCAATATATACTGAAAGGAAAAAGAAACGCATAATCACAAAATTGCCTATTCTACACTATTATATACACCTACTTTCACGTAATTATTCCAGATATATCTCAACGTGTTTTGCACAAAAAGGGGCTACAACTAATTACAGAAAGGACAACTCTGCTATGTAGTATACCTTTTAATCAAAGTATACTTTGTTACACTAAATGCATACATGCTGAAGTTTCGCTTGAAAAAGTCAAGCCATTTCAGTATTATGTTTAATGTTAAGAGATTGCGACGTTTAAAGCCTAAGTTTGCTTACCTGCTTGAGCCAGATGCGCATTCTGTCGATAATGAAACTTTAAAGGGGTAACCATTGGTGTGTTCGGTGCTGTTTAAACCTTCTTTCTGAAAGGACAGGCCTAATGTCGCCCTGTACCATTCCATTAGCAGTAGCATATTCAACATACAATATATAGCGGAAATACCCATTATGCATTTCTTTTTCCTTTCAGTATATATAGCTTTGCAAATATGCGAGTTTAATATTTCTTATCCCTTTCCAAGTTAACAATAGAATTACCACAAATTAGCAGTATTTCATTATTATTATTATTATTTATACATCTCGGACACAAGGTAATAGACACTAGAATTAGGTCATAAGGAATAGAAAGTTCCACACTTAGATAACAGCTAGATGGGCAAATTTCCAATATGGAAGTTTTAGTGACAAAACAGTGATTTTTGATGGCATCCAGCTTTACTGTATAAAATGAAAGGGTTGCCTAATACATGTAAATGTGTACCAGAAGCCTCAATATAAATCTGCTTTAATTAATATGTGTATATAGTCAACAAAAAAAGAAACTTCCGCAACTTTACCCATACATGTAGACACAATGAAAATATATTTTGTTTGGTCTTATATGTTAATACCTTTGTTAAAAGGCCAGCACTGTCATGAAAACAATTTTCCTTGAATCAAACTTGTACGCAAAGTTATTCCCCTTGTTTTGGTTTAAACAGCATTTCCAGGTCTTGTGGTTTAAACTTTGATTTAATACAGTTTTGTTCTATTGAAATAAACAGAAGATAACCCCAGCCCCAAAAATACGGAGAAAGTAAGCTGACCTGTTCATTCACTTTTGCGCCATACAGCTTTCAAGAATGAATATTTTCAGATTACCTCCCTTTATAATACAAATATAGTGATTTCGCAATTTGAATAAAACATGTTTTCGCAGCAACACACTAACTTTGGTTTTTGATGATTATTAATATTGATTAAAATGATTTAGTGACAAGTATACATGTATAATGATGAAATTGTATCTAGATTGGTGTACAAAGTCAACGTAAATCACAGCTTAAAATGCGGAAGTTTCTTTTTTTGTTCAGTATATATTATTTAAAGAACAAGCAATTGAAACACTTAGAAAACTTGATAGTTATCAAATTAATCCAGTAAGTACAAAATCAGAAGGTTATATGTATTGTAATGCAAAACACTTTATGAAAAAATATATTAACTAGATGTTATGTTAAAAGAAACACTGAATGACACATTTAAAGCTATTAACTAGATGAGTGCATCCTTATGGGAGGCCTTTCCAGAATGTATGAAACATGGCTAGTGTCAGAGAGTGTTCATATGCAAAGTTTGGTGAAAACATGAAACAGCTGAAGGGTATGTTAAAAAAATAATAAAGTTTTAACTAAAACTATGGCAAACAGTCACAAGACGATGATGGACAAAGTGATCCCTATGTATTTTTTCTTTTTTTTTTTAAAAAGGCAACACAAAAAACGTATTTTTAGCCTTTAGCAGGTCAGAAAACAGCTGCAGCCTTTAGCAGGTCAGAAAACAGCTGCTTAGAACAATTTGAAAATTTCATAGCATGATTTATGCCAAGGCCATTTGTTTAACTTATATTTTTTTTCTTTGACTCGGAAGCTTTTATTTACAATCATGATTATTTGACTACGCCAAATGATGAAAATTGAGTGACAAATTGACTGCTGAACA
The DNA here is from genome assembly GCA_037043455.1 of Cyrtodaria siliqua. Lineage (NCBI taxonomy): Eukaryota > Metazoa > Mollusca > Bivalvia > Adapedonta > Hiatellidae > Cyrtodaria > Cyrtodaria siliqua. The sequence continues at coordinate 43,878 of JAWPHD010008285.1, forward strand.
GTTAGTTTGGCTTTTATGGTGCACCAACACAAATAGGTTATATGGCACCAACAGAAATGGAAATTCCAGGCCCACCCTCCTGCTAAACAATTTCACTCAACCATACAAAACCACTGCTCACTAAATATGTTTTACCCCAAAATAAAGGTTAAATTCATTCAAGTAAGCAAAGAGCAACCTGAGTTGTTATTGGCACGACTTATAATATTTTGGCACGAGGGCTTTAGCCCGAGTGCCAATACACTTCTCAACTTCTATAATCGGTCACCCAGGTTTTTTGAAATAACACGAATACTAAAAACTGGAAATCACCGAAACACATACCACCGAAACACATACCAATATTTTATTTAGTTTATCAATCGAGGCAGATTAAGTTTTATAAATCGCTAGCGATATTTGTTAAATTATGCCAGTTATAATTTCAAATGAAAATATGAATTATTAAAAAATATATAATTCTTTGAAAAGTGACCGATTATAAAAGTTGAGTAGTGTATATTATGAGGAGTGCCAATAACCACTTAAGGCACAACTTTGCCGTTTTAATGACTTTTTTTTATTATATACCCATTACTCGTCGGGGGCCACTTTCCGTCACTTATGTAAACATAAACTAATTTTTCAGACAAATCTATGTATCCTGACAATTTTTACTCTATTTTCTATTAGGTTACCTCTTCCTGGAAATTTGATACCAAAGAATTTTGTTTTATATAAATTATCGAAGTGGCACGTGACCTTTTTATAAATAGACTAAAACTGAGAAATCATTTTGTTTACAAGCCCAGTTTCCGTCATGTATTTTATCGAGTGATAGATTCAACTAGGTCAAGATACAGTAAACTTTTATGAATTAGAAACTTGTTTGCAAGTCTATTCAACAATTTCGTTGTAAAAATGGTATGTTTGCATTGTTCCATCAGTCACATCGATCGTTATAACAATGCGCCTGGTAACGTCAATGGAAAACGTTCAACGACGACAATTTACAGTAACTCTGTGTAAATCAAACAGATACAGGTTGTACGAGTTGCTTCTCTTTGGTTAAATTATATATTCACGGTCTATTTTAATTGCGTCCACTGAAGAGTGATAAAAATATGATGAAATTACAGTGTTATTTTTTTAATAGTTTATTATGCGGTAGTATGCACGCGCATCCCCAACGCCATATAAGGAAGTAAACACATTTTTCAGAGAAATCCCTTTCGTTTTTTACCGCTTATTTACTTTTTGGTTGTTTTTCCTGTTTCTAATCTTCAGTTATAAACGTCTGACAATAAGTGACATAGCGAAAGTAATTTGCAGTGTGAAAAAGTTTTTTAAATGAGAATGATGGAAACTGGGCTTGGACGGAAACTTGTCTCTAACGAGTAGAGATAAAACTCAATACAAGATATCTGTAACAATTTTACCGACATATTTAAATTTGTTACATTTTCAAATACATTGATTCAAATACACGTTATTGTGTTTACTTGCACCAAGAAACATGTTTGCCAGTAAAATATTGAGTTCTTGAGGTGGTATGTCATACATTTCTCGTTCTTCACCGACAGACGACAACCATTCCTTGGCCCTTTTAACCAATTTCAGTGTGTGATACAGTTGCTGCGTTTCTCAGTTGCCGGACAAATTCTACTGTATCTTCTTCGGATACATCGATATTTCTGCCTTGTATTTCACTGTCATTGGCATAGCTAATATTAGGCCATATAGGCTCGGGCCTATACATCAAATTAAAAAATGAAAAGCCCAAAAATGCAATAAAACTGAAGCCAGATGGGGTGAGGGGGTTAAGGGTCAACATTTGTTTTTTAATATATTTTACAGTGTAGGAGGAGCTAATTCAACTTTGTCAAATGCTAATTCTAAAATACCCCACAAGTGTTCTGTCAGATATATACCAAAACGCACCATTACATAGCTAAGTTAAAAAAATAAAATAAAAAAAAATAATACAGGGCAGCATGCCCCCCAACCCACTTGTTTGTGGGGCCTGTATATGCATTTCAGGTCAGCTATGCCCCTGACTGTCTACGTGTAATAAATGATTGGCTAAAATTCTAGCGCTCTGTCACCAGCCATTTTGTTTGCGTCTAACCGCATGTTAAACAAGAGGTCAATGGCCTTGAATCTCTACTGACAGGTTTTGATAGCTGGATCACCATTTCTGTGAAGTTTCAGGAAAATCTGTCAAGTAGTTTCAGAGAAGTAGTCGCTACTATATAACTCTATGTAAACAAAGATAACGTTTAATGTTGAATCAAATAACTTTCAACAAGGACCACAATCATGTTATGCTGATTATTTTAGAAAAAGTCCCAATTCAATATCCCTTGTAGTTTTCAAGAAGTATTCAATACAAACCTGTTTTTTTTAAATCTATTTTTAGCCTTGGTGGCCATCTTGAATTTCCGGCTGACCTGAAATTTTGCTGGGATCAGTAAGACATCACGATCAACGTTCCTGTGAAGTTTCATGAAAATCCGTCAAGTAGTTTCAGAGGAGTAGTCGCTACAAGTTTTTACTATATAACTCTATGTAAACAAGATGGCCGCTGGCAGCCATGTTTAAAGTTGAATCAAATTGATTTTCGACAAAGACAAATATCATGTCATGCTGATCATTTTAGAAAAAGTCCCATATCAATATCACTTACAGTTTTCAAGAAGTAGTCGCTACAAACTTGTTTTTTAAGAATCTATTTTCAGCCGTTGCAGCCATCTTGAATTTCCGGTTAACCTGAAACCTTGCTATGATCACCTAGATACCAAGAGCAACATTCAAGTGAAGTTTCATGAAAATCCATCAGGTAGTTTCAGAGAAGTAGCCGCTACAAGTGTTTACTATATAACTATATGTAAACGAAGATATCCGCTGGCAGCCATGTTTCATGTTGTTTCAAAATGATTTTCGACAAGGACCAACATCATATCATGCTGATCAATTTAGAAAAAGCCCATATCAATATCAGTCATAGTTTTCTAGAAGTAGTCGCTACAAACTTGTTTTTAAAAATATTTTTAGCTTTGGCAGCCATCTTGAATTTCACATCAACGTGAATTTTTCTAGGATCAACTAGACATCATGGGCAACATTTCTATAAAGTTTCATGAAAATCCATCACACATATCCATACATGTGATACTTTCAGGACCTCAGTCTGGGAGTTTAGTGATTTTTTAAGGGAGATTCATGCAAAAATCTGGGAGGTTTTTTCGCGGGCTATTTTTAGCGGGCGAGCACTATTTTTTACCCAAATTTCATAAACGAATACCTAAAAACACACTTTTAAACAAGTTTCTTCATTGATGTCAGGGGAGAGAACAAGAATGAATAAAAAAAATGTTTAAACAATATTTTATTAAGATTACCAATGATAAACATGATACTGAGTTGAAACTTACCTTGAACATACCTCTAAAATAATTAGTAATTAATAGAAAGTAGCGAAATATATTAATTATCCCATTTATAAATAAGTACATTCCAGAATTAAAAACACAAAACAAAGAACATTTCCAACTTTTATTTTTGTCAAAGACAATGTAGAAACATGGAACATTTAAAGCAACCAACATCAATCAACCCTTTTTTTTTTAAAAGTAAAATCTGAAACACAACCCCACTCCCCACCCCCAACCACACACACACCCTGTCCCCTAATTTTTGAAATATAAAATCAGGGTGGCGAAACACACGACTTTTATCGATATCATGGAAAAAAATGTAAACAAACCGCTCGAGTCTGGTAGGCTTTTTTCGTCGTAACTTTTTTTCCAGTTGACAAGTTTTGTTCAAATAAAGTGCACATACCCTTACAATGTGAGCTCTTTCTTCCGCCGCAAATGGCAATTTGGTTCATTCAGTACTTCCTGAGATTAACCCTACCAAAATGTACACGGGCATAGATTTATTTTGTTTCGAAGACTTTGGGAGGGCTAATCTCAGAAAGTACAAGGTACATTGAATTACCTTTTGCGGTATAGGAAAGAGCTCACTTTGAAGAGGTTTGTGAACTTAAGTTGGATACAATTTGATTAACATTAAGAAAGTTGAAGCGAACATCTGCCTGAATCGAGCATTTTGTTTACAATCTTTGCAGTGAAACTGATCAAAAGGTCACGTGGTAAATATATTCACTGAAATCTGACAGATTAGCCAATTATAGAAAACACAAATCTGCATTATGAAACATTTTTTCACAGTACTCAACTTGGTATTCATTCATTAACATTAAAAAAAAATTAAAAAAATTGCAACAAGTAAATTCCCGTGGTGAGTTTAATAGGGATTTTGCGGTTTATAAGAATAAAGAATATAACTTATTTTAATCCGCAACATACATATATGTAGAGAAAGTTTATATGGAGAACTTTAATGACGTGATAAGTCAATGACCTTGAAATGCCCTCCTTACTATCAAAGTTCTTAAAGCAAATTTTTTTTTTAGTCAAGATGGCCATCTTTAATTTCAACTGCTTTATTCCTGTAATGTTTTAGGAAAATCCGACCTGTTGTTTCAGAGGAGTAGTCTCCACAACAAAAGTGTAAGGGCTGACCAACGGGGAATGCGTTTACCAAACGTTTTCCTGATCTAGATAGAGCTAAAAATGCTTGAAAATGGAAGCTCTTACATTAGCTTGATGTAGATCAGTAAAGCTTAACAGAATAGCTGTAATAGGATTGTAACACTAACCCAAAAAACAAACTCTCCCTAGTTTGACCTATTCTCTTATTTCTGAGACTTTAATAAGAAAGGAGTTTTCTTATTGGAACACATCAGATATGCAAATAATTAACACATGTATTGTTACAGTTGTTCATCATATTTCATGTCGCCAAGGTATATTATTTAGAGTTCCAATTGTGATGCGCAACAATCGGCGCCCAGATATAATTTCTAAATACCCGCTGTACCAACACTGTTTTCCAAAATTTGATCCCAGGAAAAAATTCAAGGTTTTTGTTTCATTGAAAGTAATGACTATCGCATGACAACAATGAAGAGGTGTATATTATACTTACCAAGCTATACAGCTTTATGTGAACACACCTGTAATAGTGGCAAACATACTGTCAGTATCTATTACAGTATCATCCGATGTTTTGTTTTACAGCTTACAGCATGGGTATCCTCTAAATTTTGCAACCTTAAAACACACCATTTACTATCCCAAATTGAATGGATGGATTTTTATCCAAATAATCGTCATCAGTGGTTGCCAGTTATAAAATCAGCTGTGTCCTCAGCAAAAATACATTGACATGTCTAAAAATATGAAATCATATTTTGTTTAAGATTATAAGAATCGTTCATGGCTATCCGATGATGATCGGGAATTCCAACACGAGGTATATATTGTTTTTTATTGGAACATCATCCGAGGTTCCGATTAAAACAGTTATACCGAGGGTTGGAATTCCCAATCTGAAACAGATACCCATAACTGTCAGATTCTTTTTCTTGCATGTCATTTACATTCTGCGCATTGACGTTGCTAACTACTAATGTTTTGCATGTTTATTTACACAATGACATCATGCAATTTATCTTCCCCCATGTGTAAGATCAGGCTTTCCATTATCCATATAAAATGGAGATAACCTTATCCGGTATGCAAGAACATATTTTCTTGCATACTGGATAAGGGTATCCACGTTTTATAAGTACTGGAAAATCTGATCTTACATACGAATCATGTAAAAGTCACGAGCATCAACGATTGGTTAATATTTTAAGGTAGATTCCTGACGTTAATTGGTGATTTCCTCATGTGAATTGGTGATTTCATGATGTAGTTGGTGATTTCATGATGTAATTGGTGATTTCATGATGTAATTGGTGATTTATTGATGTAATTGGTGATTTCATGATGTAATTGGTGATTTGGTGAAGTAAATTGACGATATGGTTAATGTAATATTCATGTTAACTGGTTATTTAACAGAAAGTCCCTGTTAACTGGTGTTCCACGGTTGCATTTACCCACTACACTAACAATTTCTGTGAATACAAATCAGATATTGACAACAATTGGTCAGATCTAGCAAACAAATCTGCTGTATACACATGCAAAGTGATCGTCAGTACACACACACGTTAGGGAGAGTTACATAATGCTTTGTGTACAGACCTAGATTAGGGAGAGTTACATTATGCTTCGTGTACAGACCTAGATTAGGGAGAGTTACATTATGCTTCGTGTACAGACCTAGATTAGGGAGAGTTACATAATGCTTCGTGTACAGACCTAGATTAGGGAGAGTTACATAATGCTTTGTGTACAGACCTAGATTAGGGAGAGTTACATAATGCTTCGTGTACAGACCTAGATTAGGGAGAGTTACATTATGCTTCGTGTACAGACCTAGATTAGGGAGAGTTACATTATGCTTTGTGTACAGACCTAGATTAGGGAGAGTTACATTATGCTTCGTGTACAGACCTAGATTAGGGAGAGTTACATTATGCTTCGTGTACAGACCTAGATTAGGGAGAGTTACATTATGCTTCGTGTACAGACCTAGATTAGGGAGAGTTACATAATGCTTTGTGTACAGACCTAGATTAGGGAGAGTTACATTATGCTTCGTGTACAGACCTAGATTAGGGAGAGTTACATTATGCTTCGTGTACAGACCTAGATTAGGGAGAGTTACATTATGCTTCGTGTACAGACCTAGATTAGGGAGAGTTACATAATGCTTTGTGTACAGACCTAGATTAGGGAGAGTTACATTATGCTTCGTGTACAGACCTAGATTTGGGAGAGTTACATAATGCTTTGTGTAGAGACCTAGATAAGGGAGAGTTACATAATGCTTTGTGTACAGACCTAGATTAGGGAGAGTTACATTATGCTTCGTGTACAGACCTAGATTAGGGAGAGTTACATAATGCTTCATGTACAGACCTAGATTAGGGAGAGTTACATAATGCTTCGTGTACAGACCTAGATTAGGGAGAGTTACATTATGCTTCGTGTACAGACCTAGATTAGGGAGAGTTACATTATGCTTTGTGTACAGACCTAGATTAGGGAGAGTTACATAATGCTTTGTGTACAGACCTAGATTAGGGAGAGTTACATAATGCTTCGTGTACAGACCTAGATTAGGGAGAGTTACATTATGCTTCATGTACAGACCTAGATTAGGGAGAGTTACATAATGCTTTGTGTACAGACCTAGATTAGGGAGAGTTACATTATGCTTCATGTACAGACCTAGATTAGGGAGAGTTACATAATGCTTCGTGTACAGACCTAGATTAGGGAGAGTTACATTATGCTTCATGTACAGACCTAGATTAGGGAGAGTTACATTATGCTTCATGTACAGACCTAGATTAGGGAGAGTTACATTATGCTTCATGTACAGACCTAGATTAGGGAGAGTTACATTATGCTTCATGTACAGACCTAGATTAGGGAGAGTTACATTATGCTTCATGTACAGACCTAGATTAGGGAGAGTTACATTATGCTTCATGTACAGACCTAGATTAGGGAGAGTTACATAATGCTTTGTGTACAGACCTAGATTAGGGAGAGTTACATAATGCTTTGTGTACAGACCTAGATTAGGGAGAGTTACATTATGCTTCGTGTACAGACCTAGATTAGGGAGAGTTACATAATGCTTTGTGTACAGACCTAGATTAGGGAGAGTTACATTATGCTTCGTGTACAGACCTAGATTAGGGAGAGTTACATTATGCTTCATGTACAGACCTAGAATAGGGAGAGTTACATTATGCTTCATGTACAGACCTAGATTAGGGAGAGTTACATTATGCTTCATGTACAGACCTAGATTAGGGAGAGTTACATTATGCTTCATGTACAGACCTAGATTAGGGAGAGTTACATTATGCTTCATGTACAGACCTAGATTAGGGAGAGTTACATAATGCTTTGTGTACAGACCTAGATTAGGGAGAGTTACATTATGCTTCGTGTACAGACCTAGATTAGGGAGAGTTACATAATGCTTTGTGTACAGACCTAGATTAGGGAGAGTTACATTATGCTTCGTGTACAGACCTAGATTAGGGAGAGTTACATAATGCTTTGTGTACAGACCTAGATTAGGGAGAGTTACATTATGCTTCGTGTACAGACCTAGATTAGGGAGAGTTACATAATGCTTTGTGTACAGACCTAGATTAGGGAGAGTTACATAATGCTTTGTGTACAGACCTAGATTAGGGAGAGTTACATAATGCTTTGTGTACAGACCTAGATTAGGGAGAGTTACATTATGCTTCGTGTACAGACCTAGATTAGGGAGAGTTACATAATGCTTCGTGTACAGACCTAGATTAGGGAGAGTTACATAATGCTTTGTGTACAGACCTAGATTAGGGAGAGTTACATAATGCTTTGTGTACAGACCTAGATTAGGGAGAGTTACATAATGCTTTGTGTACAGACCTAGATTAGGGAGAGTTACATAATGCTTTGTGTACAGACCTAGATTAGGGAGAGTTACATAATGCTTTGTGTACAGACCTAGATTAGGGAGAGTTACATAATGCTTCGTGTACAGACCTAGATTAGGGAGAGTTACATAATGCTTCGTGTACAGACCTAGATTAGGGAGAGTTACATAATGCTTTGTGTACAGACCTAGATTAGGGAGAGTTACATTATGCTTCGTGTACAGACCTAGATTAGGGAGAGTTACATTATGCTTCGTGTACAGACCTAGATTAGGGAGAGTTACATAATGCTTTGTGTACAGACCTAGATTAGGGAGAGTTACATAATGCTTTGTGTACAGACACACGTTAGGGAGAGTTACATTATGCTTTGTGTACAGACCTAGATTAGGGAGAGTTACATAATGCTTTGTGTACAGACCTAGATTAGGGAGAGTTACATAATGCTTTGTGTACAGACCTAGATTAGGGAGAGTTACATAATGCTTTGTGTACAGACACACGTTAGGGAGAGTTACATTATGCTTTGTGTACAGACCTAGATTAGGGAGAGTTACATAATGCTTTGTGTACAGACCTAGATTAGGGAGAGTTACATAATGCTTTGTGTACAGACCTAGATTAGGGAGAGTTACATAATGCTTTGTGTACAGACCTAGATTAGGGAGAGTTACATAATGCTTTGTGTACAGACCTAGATTAGGGAGAGTTACATAATGCTTCGTGTACAGACCTAGATTAGGGAGAGTTACATAATGCTTCGTGTACAGACCTAGATTAGGGAGAGTTATATTATGCGGCTATTGTGGACCCGCACAATGTGTGATGTATAAAATAAATGAAGACTTGTTCCAATTGTAACTATATTGTATTTTAATGTTCCTCTAAGTATATGTATATGTATTTAAATCGATAACAAATATAGTGTTCACTTATTCAATGTATGTTCACTTATTCAATGTAAAAGCTAAATGGAAAACCAAATATCACTTAAACATATAATCACAAATGTTGGAATCACCAAAAATAATATTCTAAATTAATATTCAAATGTCCACGTATTTAATGTAAATGCTTCACCGGAAAACCAGATATCACTTTAACAAATTGTCACAATGTTGGAATCACCAAACATAAACTTATTCCATACTCTTCAAATGGATATCCAAATGCACGAGGTATTCCTCTGTCTTAAAAACTTAAAACTAATTCTCTGACCCTATTAATATCTCACAAACTATTTTCTAATCTTCTGTCTTCAACTTGGAAATAGTTCTTTAAAACCACTTTGGTCAACACAACTTCGACCAATAAAAATACATGTTACAAAACCTATCAGGTAGGCGGGGTTGTGAAAATGTAGCCCCTGGTCAGGAAATGAGTGTTAACAGTTTTATTGTTTATGTAGGAAATTAAGTTTATCCAAATGTCTGCAATAAGCCATTAAATAATCAACTTGGCATTCCTCTGAACTTATCTTGGTTGCACTTCTTTTGTTACACTGATTACATGTCAGTTATCAAAGCAGGAAGCCAGCCGTCAAAATTAAGCCTAATGGAAAATTATGTCACCTCAAAGAAATTGAAAGAAAAACATTAATTAGGATTTTAACCAAAATATACTAAAAGCAGTTTCTTTGTTAAATAAATTAACTGACACTTTATATATCAAACTTCTGAATATCACAAAATTATAGAAAATAAATAACTGCTTATTTATTTTTATAAATTCTGAACATCAAAATTTAAAGCATAACATTACCTCCTCCGCTAAATTTACTTTATTCCTATAAAGTGTTTATGCTCATATACAGAAAAAAGTATTGCATATATGTATACACAATTACTCATTATTAGATAAAAGCAGGCAAAGATATTCAGAAACACGTTCTACGCCAATCATTAAAGTTCCTGTTGACCGATATGGAAAATACATAAATTATGTAACATTACAAATACCGAAAACACCGTAGTGTACCAAAAGTATAATGCTTTCATAAAACAATAAATTCCGATACCTGTCTCAAGTCATCAATAATGGTAAAACATCAATCCACATGAATGTTGTAATTATACACCAAGTAGTTAATGTTAGTCACAGTTTTCCATGTGCACGCATATAAAATAATTATTTAGACTAGTTTATATTTTCAAAATAAAGCACTTATTGTTTACTGTCCGTATTCCAGGTGACCTCAGTGTATTATCTGCGACGTGCATTAAACCCGCGTGGTTTACCGTTGTTAGAATGATTTCCTCTACCTCTACCCCTACCTCGACGTGGTGGATTGTCTCGTAAACATTCTTGTTCTTCTCGTAGATTTTCCCTTTTTCGCTCAAGTTTTATTTTTGTTTGTAATTCCAAAAATTCTTGTGTGTTCATATAAAAACAATTCTCGCGCGGCATGACCAGTTCATATTCCATTGATTTTATAGTGTCTTTCAGTGTGACTTTTTCTTTCTCTAGTCTTGTGCTGTTATTGACACATCCGGTTACTTGAAGTGAAAGGGAATCATTTCGTAATTTAAGAAAATTAATCTGACAATTAAGTTTTTCGTGCAAGGGACCGTTCTCATACTTGATCCTTGACTCCTTTTCTAGAGATTTGATTAATATCAAAATTTCATACGCTTCTTCCCTTAGTAATGTTAATTCTGTTTTATATTTATTTGAGTTTGTATTAAGTTCATGGATTGTTTCATTTTGTCTGGTTATTTCCAGCTGTTTATTCTGAATAACAATTCTATCTGCCTCAAGATCCCTTGATAGCGTGTTACATTTCGCTTGGTAATCATTCATTTTCTCCCGTATTTCGTCGCGTTCCTTGATTAAAATTTCATTCAGTTCACCAAGCCCAATATTTGCTTCACATAACGCACTGTTTTGGGCGTTGATCCTGTTAATTTCTGCACTTCGTTCATTTAGCATAGCTGGTTTAGTTCTGTTTTCAATTAAGAATTGGTTCTCCACACTTTGAAAAGGGAAGACTGACTCGAAAGTTTTTCTGTTAATGAATGCTGTCATTCGGCTCCTGTCGCGATGCTTCGCACGTTCAGATTTTACAGAAGATTGAACGTGTTTCCTGCTTTTACACACACGTGCAAAATGTCCATTCCGGTGGCATAAATTGCAAGTAGCGTTGATGGCACGACAGTAACCAAAGATATGTGCTAGCCCACACATTGAGCACACATCACGGTAGTTCCTATTCATGATTAATCCGATATTCCAAATTTCGTCACTGGGGAATTTTGAATTGGTAGATATTAACTCGCTTTTGAATTGTGAAAGGTCCATATGATTCGTTGCCCGGATTCTCCACCATATATTATGCGGCTATTGTGGACCCGCACAATGTGTGATGTATAAAATAAATGAAGACTTGTTCCAATTGTAACTATATTGTATTTTAATGTTCCTCTAAGTATATGTATATGTATTTAAATCGATAACAAATATAGTGTTCACTTATTCAATGTATGTTCACTTATTCAATGTAAAAGCTAAATGGAAAACCAAATATCACTTAAACATATAATCACAAATGTTGGAATCACCAAAAATAATATTCTAAATTAATATTCAAATGTCCACGTATTTAATGTAAATGCTTCACCGGAAAACCAGATATCACTTTAACAAATTGTCACAATGTTGGAATCACCAAACATAAACTTATTCCATACTCTTCAAATGGATATCCAAATGCACGAGGTATTCCTCTGTCTTAAAAACTTAAAACTAATTCTCTGACCCTATTAATATCTCACAAACTATTTTCTAATCTTCTGTCTTCAACTTGGAAATAGTTCTTTAAAACCACTTTGGTCAACACAACTTCGACCAATAAAAATACATGTTACAAAACCTATCAGGTAGGCGGGGTTGTGAAAATGTAGCCCCTGGTCAGGAAATGAGTGTTAACAGTTTTATTGTTTATGTAGGAAATTAAGTTTATCCAAATGTCTGCAATAAGCCATTAAATAATCAACTTGGCATTCCTCTGAACTTATCTTGGTTGCACTTCTTTTGTTACACTGATTACATGTCAGTTATCAAAGCAGGAAGCCAGCCGTCAAAATTAAGCCTAATGGAAAATTATGTCACCTCAAAGAAATTGAAAGAAAAACATTAATTAGGATTTTAACCAAAATATACTAAAAGCAGTTTCTTTGTTAAATAAATTAACTGACACTTTATATATCAAACTTCTGAATATCACAAAATTATAGAAAATAAATAACTGCTTATTTATTTTTATAAATTCTGAACATCAAAATTTAAAGCATAACATTTACATAATGCTTCGTGTACAGACCTAGATTAGGGAGAGTTACATAATGCTTTGTGTACAGACCTAGATTAGGGAGAGTTACATAATGCTTTGTGTACAGACCTAGATTAGGGAGAGTTACATTATGCTTCGTGTACAGACCTAGATTAGGGAGAGTTACATTATGCTTCGTGTACAGACCTAGATTAGGGAGAGTTACATAATGCTTTGTGTACAGACCTAGATTAGGGAGAGTTACATTATGCTTCGTGTACAGACCTAGATTAGGGAGAGTTACATAATGCTTTGTGTACAGACCTAGATTAGGGAGAGTTACATAATGCTTTGTGTACAGACCTAGATTAGGGAGAGTTACATTATGCTTCATGTACAGACCTAGATTAGGGAGTTACATAATGCTTTGTGTACAGACCTAGATTAGGGAGAGTTACATTATGCTTCATGTACAGACCTAGATAAGGGAGAGTTACATAATGCTTTGTGTACAGACCTAGATTAGGGAGAGTTACATAATGCTTCGTGTACAGACCTAGATAAGGGAGAGTTACATAATGCTTTGTGTACAGACCTAGATTAGGGAGAGTTACATTATGCTTCGTGTACAGACCTAGATTAGGGAGAGTTACATAATGCTTCGTGTACAGACCTAGATTAGGGAGAGTTACATTATGCTTCGTGTACAGACCTAGATTAGGGAGAGTTACATTATGCTTTGTGTACAGACCTAGATTAGGGAGAGTTACATTATGCTTCGTGTACAGACCTAGATTAGGGAGAGTTACATTATGCTTTGTGTACAGACCTAGATTAGGGAGAGTTACATTATGCTTCATGTACAGACCTAGATTAGGGAGAGTTACATAATGCTTTGTGTACAGACCTAGATTAGGGAGAGTTACATTATGCTTCATGTACAGACCTAGATAAGGGAGAGTTACATAATGCTTTGTGTACAGACCTAGATTAGGGAGAGTTACATAATGCTTTGTGTACAGACCTAGATTAGGGAGAGTTACATTATGCTTCATGTACAGACCTAGATAAGGGAGAGTTACATAATGCTTTGTGTACAGACCTAGATTAGGGAGAGTTACATAATGCTTTGTGTACAGACCTAGATTAGGGAGAGTTACATAATGCTTTGTGTACAGACCTAGATTAGGGAGAGTTACATTATGCTTCATGTACAGACCTAGATTAGGGAGAGTTACATAATGCTTTGTGTACAGACCTAGATTAGGGAGAGTTACATTATGCTTCATGTACAGACCTAGATAAGGGAGAGTTACATAATGCTTTGTGTACAGACCTAGATTAGGGAGAGTTACATAATGCTTTGTGTACAGACCTAGATTAGGGAGAGTTACATAATGCTTTGTGTACAGACCTAGATTAGGGAGAGTTACATAATGCTTTGTGTACAGACCTAGATTAGGGAGAGTTACATTATGCTTCATGTACAGACCTAGATTAGGGAGAGTTACATTATGCTTCGTGTACAGACCTAGATTAGGGAGAGTTACATTATGCTTCATGTACAGACCTAGATTAGGGAGAGTTACATTATGCTTTGTGTACAGACCTAGATTAGGGAGAGTTACATTATGCTTTGTGTACAGACCTAGATTAGGGAGAGTTACATAATGCTTTGTGTACAGACCTAGATTAGGGAGAGTTACATAATGCTTCGTGTACAGACCTAGATTAGGGAGAGTTACATTATGCTTCGTGTACAGACCTAGATTAGGGAGAGTTACATTATGCTTCATGTACAGACCTAGATTAGGGAGAGTTACATTATGCTTCATGTACAGACCTAGATTAGGGAGAGTTACATAATGCTTTGTGTACAGACCTAGATTAGGGAGAGTTACATTATGCTTCATGTACAGACCTAGATTAGGGAGAGTTACATTATGCTTTGTGTACAGACCTAGATTAGGGAGAGTTACATTATGCTTCATGTACAGACCTAGATTAGGGAGAGTTACATTATGCTTTGTGTACAGACCTAGATTAGGGAGAGTTACATTATGCTTCATGTACAGACCTAGATTAGGGAGAGTTACATAATGCTTCGTGTACAGATCTAGATTAGGGAGAGTTACATTATGCTTCATGTACAGACCTAGATAAGGGAGAGTTACATAATGCTTTGTGTACAGACCTAGATTAGGGAGAGTTACATTATGCTTCATGTACAGACCTAGATTAGGGAGAGTTACATTATGCTTCGTGTACAGACCTAGATTAGGGAGAGTTACATTATGCTTCGTGTACAGACCTAGATTAGGGAGAGTTACATAATGCTTTGTGTACAGACCTAGATTAGGGAGAGTTACATAATGCTTCGTGTACAGACCTAGATTAGGGAGAGTTACATTATGCTTCGTGTACAGACCTAGATTAGGGAGAGTTACATTATGCTTTGTGTACAGACCTAGATTAGGGAGAGTTACATTATGCTTCGTGTACAGACCTAGATTAGGGAGAGTTACATTATGCTTCGTGTACAGACCTAGATTAGGGAGAGTTACATTATGCTTCGTGTACAGACCTAGATTAGGGAGAGTTACATAATGCTTTGTGTACAGACCTAGATTAGGGAGAGTTACATTATGCTTCGTGTACAGACCTAGATTAGGGAGAGTTACATTATGCTTCGTGTACAGACCTAGATTAGGGAGAGTTACATTATGCTTCGTGTACAGACCTAGATTAGGGAGAGTTACATAATGCTTTGTGTACAGACCTAGATTAGGGAGAGTTACATTATGCTTCGTGTACAGACCTAGATTTGGGAGAGTTACATAATGCTTTGTGTAGAGACCTAGATAAGGGAGAGTTACATAATGCTTTGTGTACAGACCTAGATTAGGGAGAGTTACATTATGCTTCGTGTACAGACCTAGATTAGGGAGAGTTACATAATGCTTCATGTACAGACCTAGATTAGGGAGAGTTACATAATGCTTCGTGTACAGACCTAGATTAGGGAGAGTTACATTATGCTTCGTGTACAGACCTAGATTAGGGAGAGTTACATTATGCTTTGTGTACAGACCTAGATTAGGGAGAGTTACATAATGCTTTGTGTACAGACCTAGATTAGGGAGAGTTACATAATGCTTCGTGTACAGACCTAGATTAGGGAGAGTTACATTATGCTTCATGTACAGACCTAGATTAGGGAGAGTTACATAATGCTTTGTGTACAGACCTAGATTAGGGAGAGTTACATTATGCTTCATGTACAGACCTAGATTAGGGAGAGTTACATAATGCTTCGTGTACAGACCTAGATTAGGGAGAGTTACATTATGCTTCATGTACAGACCTAGATTAGGGAGAGTTACATTATGCTTCATGTACAGACCTAGATTAGGGAGAGTTACATTATGCTTCATGTACAGACCTAGATTAGGGAGAGTTACATTATGCTTCATGTACAGACCTAGATTAGGGAGAGTTACATTATGCTTCATGTACAGACCTAGATTAGGGAGAGTTACATTATGCTTCATGTACAGACCTAGATTAGGGAGAGTTACATAATGCTTTGTGTACAGACCTAGATTAGGGAGAGTTACATAATGCTTTGTGTACAGACCTAGATTAGGGAGAGTTACATTATGCTTCGTGTACAGACCTAGATTAGGGAGAGTTACATAATGCTTTGTGTACAGACCTAGATTAGGGAGAGTTACATTATGCTTCGTGTACAGACCTAGATTAGGGAGAGTTACATTATGCTTCATGTACAGACCTAGAATAGGGAGAGTTACATTATGCTTCATGTACAGACCTAGATTAGGGAGAGTTACATTATGCTTCATGTACAGACCTAGATTAGGGAGAGTTACATTATGCTTCATGTACAGACCTAGATTAGGGAGAGTTACATTATGCTTCATGTACAGACCTAGATTAGGGAGAGTTACATAATGCTTTGTGTACAGACCTAGATTAGGGAGAGTTACATTATGCTTCGTGTACAGACCTAGATTAGGGAGAGTTACATAATGCTTTGTGTACAGACCTAGATTAGGGAGAGTTACATTATGCTTCGTGTACAGACCTAGATTAGGGAGAGTTACATAATGCTTTGTGTACAGACCTAGATTAGGGAGAGTTACATTATGCTTCGTGTACAGACCTAGATTAGGGAGAGTTACATAATGCTTTGTGTACAGACCTAGATTAGGGAGAGTTACATAATGCTTTGTGTACAGACCTAGATTAGGGAGAGTTACATAATGCTTTGTGTACAGACCTAGATTAGGGAGAGTTACATTATGCTTCGTGTACAGACCTAGATTAGGGAGAGTTACATAATGCTTCGTGTACAGACCTAGATTAGGGAGAGTTACATAATGCTTTGTGTACAGACCTAGATTAGGGAGAGTTACATAATGCTTTGTGTACAGACCTAGATTAGGGAGAGTTACATAATGCTTTGTGTACAGACCTAGATTAGGGAGAGTTACATAATGCTTTGTGTACAGACCTAGATTAGGGAGAGTTACATAATGCTTTGTGTACAGACCTAGATTAGGGAGAGTTACATAATGCTTCGTGTACAGACCTAGATTAGGGAGAGTTACATAATGCTTCGTGTACAGACCTAGATTAGGGAGAGTTACATAATGCTTTGTGTACAGACCTAGATTAGGGAGAGTTACATTATGCTTCGTGTACAGACCTAGATTAGGGAGAGTTACATTATGCTTCGTGTACAGACCTAGATTAGGGAGAGTTACATAATGCTTTGTGTACAGACCTAGATTAGGGAGAGTTACATAATGCTTTGTGTACAGACACACGTTAGGGAGAGTTACATTATGCTTTGTGTACAGACCTAGATTAGGGAGAGTTACATAATGCTTTGTGTACAGACCTAGATTAGGGAGAGTTACATAATGCTTTGTGTACAGACCTAGATTAGGGAGAGTTACATAATGCTTTGTGTACAGACACACGTTAGGGAGAGTTACATTATGCTTTGTGTACAGACCTAGATTAGGGAGAGTTACATAATGCTTTGTGTACAGACCTAGATTAGGGAGAGTTACATAATGCTTTGTGTACAGACCTAGATTAGGGAGAGTTACATAATGCTTTGTGTACAGACCTAGATTAGGGAGAGTTACATAATGCTTTGTGTACAGACCTAGATTAGGGAGAGTTACATAATGCTTCGTGTACAGACCTAGATTAGGGAGAGTTACATAATGCTTCGTGTACAGACCTAGATTAGGGAGAGTTATATTATGCGGCTATTGTGGACCCGCACAATGTGTGATGTATAAAATAAATGAAGACTTGTTCCAATTGTAACTATATTGTATTTTAATGTTCCTCTAAGTATATGTATATGTATTTAAATCGATAACAAATATAGTGTTCACTTATTCAATGTATGTTCACTTATTCAATGTAAAAGCTAAATGGAAAACCAAATATCACTTAAACATATAATCACAAATGTTGGAATCACCAAAAATAATATTCTAAATTAATATTCAAATGTCCACGTATTTAATGTAAATGCTTCACCGGAAAACCAGATATCACTTTAACAAATTGTCACAATGTTGGAATCACCAAACATAAACTTATTCCATACTCTTCAAATGGATATCCAAATGCACGAGGTATTCCTCTGTCTTAAAAACTTAAAACTAATTCTCTGACCCTATTAATATCTCACAAACTATTTTCTAATCTTCTGTCTTCAACTTGGAAATAGTTCTTTAAAACCACTTTGGTCAACACAACTTCGACCAATAAAAATACATGTTACAAAACCTATCAGGTAGGCGGGGTTGTGAAAATGTAGCCCCTGGTCAGGAAATGAGTGTTAACAGTTTTATTGTTTATGTAGGAAATTAAGTTTATCCAAATGTCTGCAATAAGCCATTAAATAATCAACTTGGCATTCCTCTGAACTTATCTTGGTTGCACTTCTTTTGTTACACTGATTACATGTCAGTTATCAAAGCAGGAAGCCAGCCGTCAAAATTAAGCCTAATGGAAAATTATGTCACCTCAAAGAAATTGAAAGAAAAACATTAATTAGGATTTTAACCAAAATATACTAAAAGCAGTTTCTTTGTTAAATAAATTAACTGACACTTTATATATCAAACTTCTGAATATCACAAAATTATAGAAAATAAATAACTGCTTATTTATTTTTATAAATTCTGAACATCAAAATTTAAAGCATAACATTACCTCCTCCGCTAAATTTACTTTATTCCTATAAAGTGTTTATGCTCATATACAGAAAAAAGTATTGCATATATGTATACACAATTACTCATTATTAGATAAAAGCAGGCAAAGATATTCAGAAACACGTTCTACGCCAATCATTAAAGTTCCTGTTGACCGATATGGAAAATACATAAATTATGTAACATTACAAATACCGAAAACACCGTAGTGTACCAAAAGTATAATGCTTTCATAAAACAATAAATTCCGATACCTGTCTCAAGTCATCAATAATGGTAAAACATCAATCCACATGAATGTTGTAATTATACACCAAGTAGTTAATGTTAGTCACAGTTTTCCATGTGCACGCATATAAAATAATTATTTAGACTAGTTTATATTTTCAAAATAAAGCACTTATTGTTTACTGTCCGTATTCCAGGTGACCTCAGTGTATTATCTGCGACGTGCATTAAACCCGCGTGGTTTACCGTTGTTAGAATGATTTCCTCTACCTCTACCCCTACCTCGACGTGGTGGATTGTCTCGTAAACATTCTTGTTCTTCTCGTAGATTTTCCCTTTTTCGCTCAAGTTTTATTTTTGTTTGTAATTCCAAAAATTCTTGTGTGTTCATATAAAAACAATTCTCGCGCGGCATGACCAGTTCATATTCCATTGATTTTATAGTGTCTTTCAGTGTGACTTTTTCTTTCTCTAGTCTTGTGCTGTTATTGACACATCCGGTTACTTGAAGTGAAAGGGAATCATTTCGTAATTTAAGAAAATTAATCTGACAATTAAGTTTTTCGTGCAAGGGACCGTTCTCATACTTGATCCTTGACTCCTTTTCTAGAGATTTGATTAATATCAAAATTTCATACGCTTCTTCCCTTAGTAATGTTAATTCTGTTTTATATTTATTTGAGTTTGTATTAAGTTCATGGATTGTTTCATTTTGTCTGGTTATTTCCAGCTGTTTATTCTGAATAACAATTCTATCTGCCTCAAGATCCCTTGATAGCGTGTTACATTTCGCTTGGTAATCATTCATTTTCTCCCGTATTTCGTCGCGTTCCTTGATTAAAATTTCATTCAGTTCACCAAGCCCAATATTTGCTTCACATAACGCACTGTTTTGGGCGTTGATCCTGTTAATTTCTGCACTTCGTTCATTTAGCATAGCTGGTTTAGTTCTGTTTTCAATTAAGAATTGGTTCTCCACACTTTGAAAAGGGAAGACTGACTCGAAAGTTTTTCTGTTAATGAATGCTGTCATTCGGCTCCTGTCGCGATGCTTCGCACGTTCAGATTTTACAGAAGATTGAACGTGTTTCCTGCTTTTACACACACGTGCAAAATGTCCATTCCGGTGGCATAAATTGCAAGTAGCGTTGATGGCACGACAGTAACCAAAGATATGTGCTAGCCCACACATTGAGCACACATCACGGTAGTTCCTATTCATGATTAATCCGATATTCCAAATTTCGTCACTGGGGAATTTTGAATTGGTAGATATTAACTCGCTTTTGAATTGTGAAAGGTCCATATGATTCGTTGCCCGGATTCTCCACCATATATTATGCGGCTATTGTGGACCCGCACAATGTGTGATGTATAAAATAAATGAAGACTTGTTCCAATTGTAACTATATTGTATTTTAATGTTCCTCTAAGTATATGTATATGTATTTAAATCGATAACAAATATAGTGTTCACTTATTCAATGTATGTTCACTTATTCAATGTAAAAGCTAAATGGAAAACCAAATATCACTTAAACATATAATCACAAATGTTGGAATCACCAAAAATAATATTCTAAATTAATATTCAAATGTCCACGTATTTAATGTAAATGCTTCACCGGAAAACCAGATATCACTTTAACAAATTGTCACAATGTTGGAATCACCAAACATAAACTTATTCCATACTCTTCAAATGGATATCCAAATGCACGAGGTATTCCTCTGTCTTAAAAACTTAAAACTAATTCTCTGACCCTATTAATATCTCACAAACTATTTTCTAATCTTCTGTCTTCAACTTGGAAATAGTTCTTTAAAACCACTTTGGTCAACACAACTTCGACCAATAAAAATACATGTTACAAAACCTATCAGGTAGGCGGGGTTGTGAAAATGTAGCCCCTGGTCAGGAAATGAGTGTTAACAGTTTTATTGTTTATGTAGGAAATTAAGTTTATCCAAATGTCTGCAATAAGCCATTAAATAATCAACTTGGCATTCCTCTGAACTTATCTTGGTTGCACTTCTTTTGTTACACTGATTACATGTCAGTTATCAAAGCAGGAAGCCAGCCGTCAAAATTAAGCCTAATGGAAAATTATGTCACCTCAAAGAAATTGAAAGAAAAACATTAATTAGGATTTTAACCAAAATATACTAAAAGCAGTTTCTTTGTTAAATAAATTAACTGACACTTTATATATCAAACTTCTGAATATCACAAAATTATAGAAAATAAATAACTGCTTATTTATTTTTATAAATTCTGAACATCAAAATTTAAAGCATAACATTTACATAATGCTTCGTGTACAGACCTAGATTAGGGAGAGTTACATAATGCTTTGTGTACAGACCTAGATTAGGGAGAGTTACATAATGCTTTGTGTACAGACCTAGATTAGGGAGAGTTACATTATGCTTCGTGTACAGACCTAGATTAGGGAGAGTTACATTATGCTTCGTGTACAGACCTAGATTAGGGAGAGTTACATAATGCTTTGTGTACAGACCTAGATTAGGGAGAGTTACATTATGCTTCGTGTACAGACCTAGATTAGGGAGAGTTACATAATGCTTTGTGTACAGACCTAGATTAGGGAGAGTTACATAATGCTTTGTGTACAGACCTAGATTAGGGAGAGTTACATTATGCTTCATGTACAGACCTAGATTAGGGAGTTACATAATGCTTTGTGTACAGACCTAGATTAGGGAGAGTTACATTATGCTTCATGTACAGACCTAGATAAGGGAGAGTTA
This sequence comes from Cyrtodaria siliqua, assembly GCA_037043455.1. Taxonomy (NCBI): domain Eukaryota; kingdom Metazoa; phylum Mollusca; class Bivalvia; order Adapedonta; family Hiatellidae; genus Cyrtodaria; species Cyrtodaria siliqua. Next base: position 65,863 of record JAWPHD010008285.1, read on the forward strand.
CATAATGCTTTGTGTACAGACCTAGATTAGGGAGAGTTACATAATGCTTCGTGTACAGACCTAGATAAGGGAGAGTTACATAATGCTTTGTGTACAGACCTAGATTAGGGAGAGTTACATTATGCTTCGTGTACAGACCTAGATTAGGGAGAGTTACATAATGCTTCGTGTACAGACCTAGATTAGGGAGAGTTACATTATGCTTCGTGTACAGACCTAGATTAGGGAGAGTTACATTATGCTTTGTGTACAGACCTAGATTAGGGAGAGTTACATTATGCTTCGTGTACAGACCTAGATTAGGGAGAGTTACATTATGCTTTGTGTACAGACCTAGATTAGGGAGAGTTACATTATGCTTCATGTACAGACCTAGATTAGGGAGAGTTACATAATGCTTTGTGTACAGACCTAGATTAGGGAGAGTTACATTATGCTTCATGTACAGACCTAGATAAGGGAGAGTTACATAATGCTTTGTGTACAGACCTAGATTAGGGAGAGTTACATAATGCTTTGTGTACAGACCTAGATTAGGGAGAGTTACATTATGCTTCATGTACAGACCTAGATAAGGGAGAGTTACATAATGCTTTGTGTACAGACCTAGATTAGGGAGAGTTACATAATGCTTTGTGTACAGACCTAGATTAGGGAGAGTTACATAATGCTTTGTGTACAGACCTAGATTAGGGAGAGTTACATTATGCTTCATGTACAGACCTAGATTAGGGAGAGTTACATAATGCTTTGTGTACAGACCTAGATTAGGGAGAGTTACATTATGCTTCATGTACAGACCTAGATAAGGGAGAGTTACATAATGCTTTGTGTACAGACCTAGATTAGGGAGAGTTACATAATGCTTTGTGTACAGACCTAGATTAGGGAGAGTTACATAATGCTTTGTGTACAGACCTAGATTAGGGAGAGTTACATAATGCTTTGTGTACAGACCTAGATTAGGGAGAGTTACATTATGCTTCATGTACAGACCTAGATTAGGGAGAGTTACATTATGCTTCGTGTACAGACCTAGATTAGGGAGAGTTACATTATGCTTCATGTACAGACCTAGATTAGGGAGAGTTACATTATGCTTTGTGTACAGACCTAGATTAGGGAGAGTTACATTATGCTTTGTGTACAGACCTAGATTAGGGAGAGTTACATAATGCTTTGTGTACAGACCTAGATTAGGGAGAGTTACATAATGCTTCGTGTACAGACCTAGATTAGGGAGAGTTACATTATGCTTCGTGTACAGACCTAGATTAGGGAGAGTTACATTATGCTTCATGTACAGACCTAGATTAGGGAGAGTTACATTATGCTTCATGTACAGACCTAGATTAGGGAGAGTTACATAATGCTTTGTGTACAGACCTAGATTAGGGAGAGTTACATTATGCTTCATGTACAGACCTAGATTAGGGAGAGTTACATTATGCTTTGTGTACAGACCTAGATTAGGGAGAGTTACATTATGCTTCATGTACAGACCTAGATTAGGGAGAGTTACATTATGCTTTGTGTACAGACCTAGATTAGGGAGAGTTACATTATGCTTCATGTACAGACCTAGATTAGGGAGAGTTACATAATGCTTCGTGTACAGATCTAGATTAGGGAGAGTTACATTATGCTTCATGTACAGACCTAGATAAGGGAGAGTTACATAATGCTTTGTGTACAGACCTAGATTAGGGAGAGTTACATTATGCTTCATGTACAGACCTAGATTAGGGAGAGTTACATTATGCTTCGTGTACAGACCTAGATTAGGGAGAGTTACATTATGCTTCGTGTACAGACCTAGATTAGGGAGAGTTACATTATGCTTTGTGTACAGACCTAGATTAGGGAGAGTTACATTATGCTTCATGTACAGACCTAGATTAGGGAGAGTTACATAATGCTTCGTGTACAGACCTAGATTAGGGAGAGTTACATTATGCTTCATGTACAGACCTAGATTAGGGAGAGTTACATAATGCTTCGTGTACAGACCTAGATTAGGGAGAGTTACATAATGCTTCATGTACAGACCTAGATAAGGGAGAGTTACATAATGCTTTGTGTACAGACCTAGATTAGGGAGAATTACATTATGCTTCGTGTACAGACCTAGATTAGGGAGAGTTACATTATGCTTTGTGTACAGACCTAGATTAGGGAGAGTTACATTATGCTTCATGTACAGACCTAGATTAGGGAGAGTTACATAATGCTTCGTGTACAGACCTAGATTAGGGAGAGTTACATTATGCTTCATGTACAGACCTAGATAAGGGAGAGTTACATAATGCTTTGTGTACAGACCTAGATTAGGGAGAGTTACATTATGCTTCGTGTACAGACCTAGATTAGGGAGAGTTAAATAATGCTTCGTGTACAGACCTAGATTAGGGAGAGTTACATTATGCTTCATGTACAGACCTAGATAAGGGAGAGTTACATAATGCTTTGTGTACAGACCTAGATTAGGGAGAGTTACATTATGCTTCGTGTACAGACCTAGATTAGGGAGAGTTACATTATGCTTCGTGTACAGATCTAGATTAGGGAGAGTTACATAATGCTTCGTGTACAGACCTAGATTAGGGAGAGTTACATTATGCTTTGTGTACAGACCTAGATTAGGGAGAGTTACATTATGCTTCGTGTACAGACCTAGATTAGGGAGAGTTACATAATGCTTTGTGTACAGACCTAGATTAGGGAGAGTTACATTATGCTTCGTGTACAGACCTAGATTAGGGAGAGTTACATAATGCTTTGTGTACAGACCTAGATTAGGGAGAGTTACATAATGCTTTGTGTACAGACCTAGATTAGGGAGAGTTACATTATGCTTCGTGTACAGATCTAGATTAGGGAGAGTTACATTATGCTTTGTGTACAGACCTAGATTAGGGAGAGTTACATTATGCTTCATGTACAGACCTAGATTAGGGAGAGTTACATAATGCTTCGTGTACAGACCTAGATTAGGGAGAGTTACATTATGCTTCATGTACAGACCTAGATAAGGGAGAGTTACATAATGCTTTGTGTACAGACCTAGATTAGGGAGAGTTACATTATGCTTCATGTACAGACCTAGATAAGGGAGAGTTACATAATGCTTTGTGTACAGACCTAGATTAGGGAGAGTTACATTATGCTTCGTGTACAGATCTAGATTAGGGAGAGTTACATTATGCTTCATGTACAGACCTAGATAAGGGAGAGTTACATAATGCTTTGTGTACAGACCTAGATTAGGGAGAGTTACATAATGCTTCGTGTACAGATCTAGATTAGGGAGAGTTACATTATGCTTCATGTACAGACCTAGATAAGGTAGAGTTACATAATGCTTTGTGTACAGACCTAGATTAGGGAGAGTTACATTATGCTTCGTGTACAGACCTAGATTAGGGAGAGTTAAATAATGCTTCGTGTACAGACCTAGATTAGGGAGAGTTACATTATGCTTTGTGTACAGACCTAGATTAGGGAGAGTTACATTATGCTTCGTGTACAGACCTAGATTAGGGAGAGTTACATTATGCTTCGTGTACAGATCTAGATTAGGGAGAGTTACATAATGCTTTGTGTACAGACCTAGATAAGGGAGAGTTAAATAATGCTTCGTGTACAGACCTAGATTAGGGAGAGTTACATTATGCTTCGTGTACAGACCTAGATTAGGGAGAGTTACATTATGCTTTGTGTACAGACCTAGATTAGGGAGAGTTACATTATGCTTCGTGTACAGACCTAGATTAGGGAGAGTTACATTATGCTTCGTGTACAGATCTAGATTAGGGAGAGTTACATAATGCTTTGTGTACAGACCTAGATAAGGGAGAGTTAAATAATGCTTCGTGTACAGACCTAGATTAGGGAGAGTTACATTATGCTTTGTGTACAGACCTAGATTAGGGAGAGTTACATTATGCTTCGTGTACAGACCTAGATTAGGGAGAGTTACATAATGCTTCGTGTACAGATCTAGATTAGGGAGAGTTACATAATGCTTTGTGTACAGACCTAGATAAGGGAGAGTTACATAATGCTTTGTGTACAGACCTAGATTAGGGAGAGTTACATTATGCTTCGTGTACAGACCTAGATTAGGGAGAGTTAAATAATGCTTCGTGTACAGACCTAGATTAGGGAGAGTTACATTATGCTTTGTGTACAGACCTAGATTAGGGAGAGTTACATTATGCTTCGTGTACAGACCTAGATTAGGGAGAGTTACATTATGCTTCGTGTACAGATCTAGATTAGGGAGAGTTACATAATGCTTTGTGTACAGACCTAGATTAGGGAGAGTTACATTATGCTTCGTGTACAGATCTAGATTAGGGAGAGTTACATAATGCTTTGTGTACAGACCTAGATTAGGGAGAGTTACATTATGCTTCGTGTACAGACCTAGATTAGGGAGAGTTAAATAATGCTTCATGTACAGACCTAGATAAGGGAGAGTTACATAATGCTTTGTGTACAGACCTAGATTAGGGAGAGTTACATTATGCTTCGTGTACAGACCTAGATTAGGGAGAGTTACATTATGCTTCGTGTACAGATCTAGATTAGGGAGAGTTACATAATGCTTTGTGTACAGACCTAGATTAGGGAGAGTTACATTATGCTTCGTGTACAGACCTAGATTAGGGAGAGTTACATAATGCTTCGTGTACAGACCTAGATTAGGGAGAGTTACATAATGCTTCACGTTAGGCATAGTTACATAATGCTTCGTGTACAGACCTAGATTAGGGAGAGTTACATTATGCTTCGTGTACAGACCTAGATTAGGGAGAGTTACATAATGCTTCGTGTACAGACCTAGATTAGGGAGAGTTACATAATGCTTCGTGTACAGACCTAGATTAGGGAGAGTTACATAATGCTTCGTGTACAGACCTAGATTAGGGAGAGTTACATAATGCTTCGTGTACAGACCTAGATTAGGGAGAGTTACATAATGCTTCGTGTACAGACCTAGATTAGGGAGAGTTACATAATGCTTCGTGTACAGACCTAGATTAGGGAGAGTTACATTATGCTTCGTGTACAGACCTAGATTAGGGAGAGTTACATTATGCTTTGTGTACAGACCTAGATTAGGGAGAGTTACATTATGCTTCGTGTACAGACCTAGATTAGGGAGAGTTACATTATGCTTCGTGTACACACACACATGTTAGGGAAAGTTACATTATTCTTCGTGTACACACACACACGTTAGGGAGAGTTACATTATGCTTCGTGTACACACACACACGTTAGGGAGAGTTACATAATGCTTCGTGTACACACACACGTTAGGGAGAGTTACATTATGCTGCATGTACACACACATTAGGGAGAGTTACATAATGCTTCGTGTACACACACACACGTTAGGGAGAGTTACATAATGCCTGTGTACACACACACACGTTAGGGAGAGTTACATAATGCTTCGTGTACACACACACATTAGGGAGAGTTACATAACGCTTCGTGTACAGACACACGTTAGGGAGAGTTACATAATGCTTCATGTACAGACCTAGAATTGAAGCCCCTGCACCAATTAGCGCCGACTCCCCGCCGGTAGATCCTCCTGGACTCCTGGTGACATCGTACGGATTGTTGGTCTGACCAAACACAGGGTTGGAACACTCATATCTACAACAGAAAAGATAATCCACTGTGAAATTTTTAGATTTGTCTTCGCTCGCCAGTTTGCACACATTGGATGTGTCTTTATAAAATATGAATATTCAATTTCATTTCTAAAGGAGATGTAGGCAGTGTACTCACTGCACAGGCATCTAATGTGACTCAGTAAAGCATCAACAAAATTAACTGACCAATCACTGAGCAGAAATTTGACACACATCTAAATGCGGGTAGATGATAGACTTTGTCTTTATCCTGGATGTTCAATTAACTGTTAAAATTAAGGTATTACAGTGCGACTATTTTGAAACTCTGCATATTTCATGCGCAATTATGCAAATTGATTCAATATATGTATCTTTCAAAATCAAATCTTGAAAATTCATCTTTTTACTCTGCAAAAAAATTATAACTACAGACCCTAAGCCTACAAACTGAGTAATACAAATTTTATCACCTGGTGGAAATAAGGTAAAATTTCAAAATGTTGGCAATGGAAAATTATGAATAAATGGCTATTTCATTGTCTGGAAACACACTGACAGTAGTGGCTTCTCTCGCATTGTTTATCATTACCATTCTTCCATTAGTGCTGATGCTGTAGTTAGTGTTGATGCTGTAGTTAGTGCTGATGCTGTAGTAAGTGCTGGTGCTGTAGTTAGTGCTGATACTGTAGTTAGTGCTGATACTGTAGTGCTGATACTGTAGTTAGTGCTGATACTGTAGTTAGTTCTGATGCTGTAGTTAGTGCCGATGCTGTAGTTAGTGCTGATGCTGTAGTTAGAGCTGATGCTTAAGTTAGTGCTGAGGCTGTAGTTAGTGCTGATACTGTAGTTAGTGCTGATGCTGTAGTTAGTGCTGATACTGTAGTTAGTGCTGATACTGTAGTTATAATGAATTGACTCACATTTTTTCGGTGTTTATGTGGTTTTAAATGCTGGTAGAGAATGGCAAATTTACCATAAATTCAAATTCGCTTCCTTACTTATTTTGACCCTATCTTTACTAGCTGCTAAGATGGTGAGCCATGACTAACTGGTAGCTGAAATTTGACTTTTACTACCGGCGTTCAAAACCGCATAAACATCAAAAAGTGTGATTTAATTCTCAAGTGAACACCTAGATGTGAGATTACCTTGTCTTACATTATTATTTTTCCATGCACTTGACATACCTACACATAGAAGTATATTACTCTATTGCAGAACTCTGAAATACTTATCTCCCATTAAAATAACTGTGATTTATTAATCCATGTATCTTTTGTCTTTAAACCTGCTTGCATATACATAATTAAAGAAACTAACCTGCCAAATAACAGCGAAACTACACAATAAAACCATTTATCAAAACTCACTCCAGGTGTTCAGGTCATTTAATAATGTATATGTGCCAAATAAAGGTATAAGTTTATTCATGGTTTCTTAAAATATCAATGACTGAATATGAGTAAAATTAATTATGAGTTGGTAACTCTTGATTTCAAATCAAATTTCTGTTAATTCATCTCCTCATCTGCTCTCTAAGAAACTGAAGGGCACGGTATGTTTTACACCAAAATAAAGGTAACAAGAAATGTCACGGATAGTGACAAACGGTCACGGATAGTGACAAATGCTCCCCGAAAAGGTTTCCTCATTTAACCTTTGACCTCAGAGTGACTTGGACCTTTGAGGTACAGACATGATACGTGCATGTGACACATGTTCTGTCCATGGCAAATGCCCCCGAAAAGGTTTCCTCATTTAACCTTTGACCTCAAAGAGTGACTTGGACCTTTAGGTACAGACCTGATTCATTCGTGTGACACATGTTCTGTCCGTGGCAAATGCCCCCTAAAAGCTTTCCCCATTTAACCTTTGACCTCAAAGAGTCACTATGACCTGATTCTCATTATGAATAATATTCATGCGAAGTTTCAGGCAACTCACTTCCGTACTTTCAAACATATGGCTGAAACATTATTCCTGACAGACGGACGAACGGACAGTACAATTACTGTATGCTTCTCTTCGGGGGCATAACAAAAAAGATGTTCTGTTAATGCAATCCCACTGGGAGCTCAACTTGTACGTGAGAAAGTGTCGATTCTTACGGATGGTGGGAGGTGTACAGTACTGGTTCTACCCAGGAAGTGGGTGGTCTGCCTCCACCACCGTGCAGGTGTTGAAAATGACGTAAAACACCATACAAACATACGAATACAAAACTGTTAATGCAATTAAGGGCTTTAAATTTGTGCCATAACTTTTCAGTGACATCAATTTCACCGACATACAACATGGTGATTGATCGCACCATGCAAGAAAAATGCAAAAAATTGTTGCAAAAATGAGTTACATTTTCTTTTGTCTATTAGATACCTAGCTTGATAAAATTAATATGAAGTATTATTCCAACTACAATAAGATGATTTTTTAATCTTTGAAAAAATAATATTTTGATAGGAATGCAAAAACATCACAGTACTAAAAGAACTTAATAGACATATTCTTTTTATATTTATTATTTTATGTTAATTTAATTGAATTGAATTGGATTTTAAGGCGCACCTACATGTGAAAGGTTATATGGCGCCTAACAGGAATGAACGTGCCAGGCCCATCCTCCATTTACATCAAGAAAAAATATGGAGAATGGGCCTAGAATCTTCTTACCTGCAGAACTGCAGAGTTGCTGCAAGATCTATAGTAGACACTCCATTTACGATGGAGCCACGTTTCCACGTTTGCATATGTGGTGTCATGATAAAGACCTTGAATGAGCATGATAAAAAATGACAAACTGTATATGAATGGGGGTTCCTTGTCCTCTGCATGTGACTGTGTTTGTGAGATTGCAGTGGTATTCTACCCCGGCAACCACACAGTGTGTTTTTTTTTGTTATATTTTGCAACATCACTTTCAGTTCTGAGAAAATATGATCCAATCATTTCATTTGGTATAAATGATGGTTAGTTTTAAAATAAATTTATTTTGGTCATTAGCTGTAAACAGTATTTCTTTAATTGTAAAATATAAAAGACAAAACTTGTTGCTTTTATTTTAACATACTCGTCAGAGGCCAGTTTCCGTCCAAGCCCAGTTTCCGTCATTCTCATTTAAAAAACGTTTTTACACTGCAAATTACTTACGCGATGTCACTTATTGTCAGACGTTTATAACTGAAGATTGGAAACAGGAAAAACAATCAAAAAGTAAATAAGGGGTACAAAAACGAAAGGGATTTCTCCGAAAAATGTATTTACTTCCTTATGTGGCGTTGGGGATGCGCGCGCATACTGCCGCAAAATAAACTATTAAAAAAATAACACCGTAATGACGTCATAATTTTATCTCTCTTCAGTGGACGCAGTTAAATATACCGTGATTATTTAGGTTCACCAAAGAGCATCAACTCGTACAACCTGTATCTGTTTGATTTACATAGAGTTACCCATCTTGACAGTGTAAAATTGTTTTACATTGACGATTTCAGGCGCATTGTTATAACGATCGAGGTGACTGATGGAACAATGCAAACATACCATTTTAACAATGAAATTGTTGAATAGACTTGCAAACAAGTTTCTAATTCATAAACGTTTACTGTATCTTGACCTAGTTGAATCTATCACTCGATAAAATACATGACGGAAACTGGGCTTGTAAACAAAATGATTTCTCAGTTTTAGTCTATTTATAAACAGGTCACGTGCCACTTCGATAATTTATATCAAACAAAATTCTTTGGTATCAAATTTCCAGGAAGAGGTAACCTAATAGAAAATAGAGTAAAAATTGTCAGGATACATAGATTTGTCTGAAAAATTAGTTTATGTTTACATAAGTGACGGAAAGTGGCCCCCGACGAGTAGTAGTCTTGATATTCATTGAAATATTTTACTAAAACAGCTTTAGGCCTTTTTTTTTATTCTATGTTTTATGAATCAATGGATGTCGTAGGAGGAGGGAAAAAAATACAAATAAAATTCCATTTGATTTCAATAATTTTATTGTTTGGTCAGAAAAATAATTATTATGTTAAAATACATGCTGATAGCACCATTTTGAATAACCTTAACTGTCAATGGAAAACTTTAAGTTTTGTTTTTCGGTAAACAACAACTTAAACATGCAAATTATTTGTTTATATATACTTGAAAGTATCTGACATTATATCTGACATTTTTTTAAACTTTTTGACAAATCCTTGTGTGGCTGTCTAAACCCATGTGCGTGCTCAAAATGGTATATATAGGCACTATTAAAATGATCCTAATAAAAAATTAGAAGATGAACTATGGTTGCCAAATAATACTGAAGTATAATACTAAATATCATTTGAATAACATCAAAGTGTTCTGAACAATATACATGGAATTAACAATAATACAGTTTCACAAATTTGTGAGCATTTTCCAACTTTCAATTTTTAATTTTAGACACTTTTTGCAAAACTGATTGCTTGTAAAATGTTTAGTTTTGTACAATGTTTAGTTCAAATGATCAGATTATTTTTTCTTGACTCGTTTGTTTCTGGTGGATGGTTCTTTGCCATTCTGAAAGCATGGTGTAATTCGCCTAACTGTGCTAAACTGTTCCCGCAGGTCACAAATTTGCTGCAGTCCTTACCTATCTTAACAAACGACGAATGCATTTGTTTTTGGCCAGCAACATAGCATACCTAATTGCAGCCACCAGTCGTCCATTTTGTCTGTATATGACACTGTCTAATGAATTTTTTGCGTCGATACGTTATAATAATTCTCATAGTGATTTTGATTCTATTCGTTTGTGCTTGGTATTTCCCTGTCAACATGTTCATGCTATTTTTTACTCGCGAAAGTTTCCGATGTTTTTTTTTGTAGCGGTTCAAACTTGCAGCAGAGGAAATAAAAAAATACTATTTTCCATATATTTTTTCTTCTGAAAATGGGATTTTTTAAGAGGAGGGTTCGTAAAACATTGAATAAAAAAAAGGCCTTACAAAGGTTAAATGAAAAAAATATATTAAGACTGCCATGTGTCCCTTAAAGCCAGACTTACGTCATCATAGTTTGTGGAATGTTTGTTCGTACAAAAGGTACCGCACCCTGTTTCTTCAGAACCTGTTGGAAAATCAAACATTGATTTTAGTTTACAGTATGAAAGGTGTGTACATGTACTATTTTATGAGACCTATGGTCAGATATGATGAAACCGTTAACATGATGTTTGTCATTCTATATTACGTAAATTCTCAATGTTATACTGAATGTGTCGGACCTTTTTTTTTTTTTTTTTTAAATTGCTCGAATAATTGTCTGTTTGACACCACAAGTAATAAATGACCGCAATAAACATTATATAATCCGTTCACACCCCTGTGATGTCGCCACGCGCTTATCAATTATCGCTTGTAAAAGATGTTAATTCCCTTAATTGCCATTTCGTTGTCGGACAATCGGCATTGTTGATACACGCAACCATCGTGTGATTAATGGACTGAATATCCAATCAGATATGCCGTTATTTGTTATCTTTCGGGCGATTGACCAATCAGATAATCCGTTGCGCATCCAACAGTTGGTACAGCTTCCTGTTTGTTTTTCTGTACACAAACTACGAAGACGAAATTAATTTGTGTTAGCCGACAAAGGTGTCTAATTGCACGCACTATTATGAATATAGGCACTACTTTCACCTGCTTTAATAGCTATCCCATCATGATCCCGATATGTAGCAAACTGCGGATCCATAATTGAACTGTTAAATTCCATGACGAATGGAACAAAGGGATGAGATGCACCGACGATAATTTCTCTGTTTACATAGCTCAAATTTGAGCTGAAATGGTAAGATATGGTATGATATATATAAAAGAATAAATATGACAACTTAAATATTTCCGTTCTTGGTCAATATGGGGCGTCCAAAACACAAATTGTCTCCGTTAAGGTCGGATAATAAAGTCCAAAAATTGAGTGCTTTTGGCTTTGGTGTTAATAGGCAAAGTGATCACTACGATGACAATTCAGAAACGGATAATCATAATCAGTCTGAATTAAATGTAATAAATAATCAAAATGATTCTGATTCTCAAAACCAAAACAGACTGACTAGCATACACATAACAGACATTTCCATGCAGAGTGTGTATGTCAGTTGATTCACATATATTTATAAACATAGTTCGAAAGAGTGTAGTACTGTACTTAGTATTATTATATTATTATTGAATAAGAGTAAAATAAAAAATAAAAAAACGTATCTTCCTTTCTGTTTGCCCTCAGTGTTGTGTAGTACATTTCACATATTATCTCAGCATCCTAGTATACTATAGCATACTTCATAGTTATTTAAAAAAAAAAAAAATCACATATAATGCAGACATCGTCGGGGTTAACACAAAAACGAAACCACTCCCTACGCCGCGTTGACTTTGGCTATTTATTTGTTTTGTTAAAAATTATGTGTCTATTAATTGAAATTGGCCAGTGTGAGCACTGCCATATATGTATGTGGTTGGATACTAAAGTCTGATCAAATATGGAGATTGGACATCTGCAACAGGAATCTAGGTTTAGAAGTAGAAACAAAAAACAAACAGGAAATCTAGCATTCGCAGAGCGCAGTGAACTAAAAGCATGCATTCAAAACAAACTTGAGCTATCACTGAAGGTGATTAATACCCCCACTTGGTGACCTGTTTGAATATGTTTGTAGCCTAAAAAAGGTACTGCTTCCGTATTTTTATGTAAATTCACAAAGTTAATGCAAATTATTTGAAGGTGAGTAATACTCCCGCATTGACTTCCAGTCAGAATAGGTATCAATACATTAATATGGATGCGTGGGAATACTCTGAAGTTTGTACTGAACTGTCTCAATTATAAATTAGTGGAGTGTAACCTTATGAGGTCTTAAAATTAGTAGTGGTTAACATAATGCTATTTTCACATAATAAGAAAATGGAAAACTATGCAACAATATCTGACTATCTGTTAAATAACGCGACAAATAATTATAATATATGAAGTCTTTTGTAAAATATTAGTGGAGAGTAACCTTGTGAAGTCTTATAATTAGTGGAGTGTATTTTCACATCATATCAAAATGGAAAAGCAAATATGCAACCATTATCTGCTAAATAACTCAAAGTGAGTTCTATACAGGGTATAAATAGGTGACGTCCTACATAAAACTTAGTGGAGTGTAGCCATATGAGGTCTTAAAATTCATACTGTGCAACTTTATGAGGTGTTCATTATTTATTTTCATGTCATAAAAAAAGAAAAAGAAAATATGAAACCATTATCTGTTACATAACAGGACAAATAATAAAAAATTTAGTGGAATCTTATGTAAAAATTAGTGGAGTATAACCTTATGAAGTCTGTATAATTAGTGGAATGTAACCTTATGTAGTTTTCATAATGTATTTTCACATAATATCAAAAAGGAAAAGCAAATATACAACCATGCAACCATTATTTGTTAAATTATGCAACTGAAATAATGCGACGGGACGCGACGCGACATAAACTAGTGGGGTGTAACCTTATGAGATATTAAAATTCGTAGTGTGTAACTTTGTGAGGTTTTTATTATTTATTTTCATGACATGAAAAAAAAGAAAAAGAAATATGCAAAATTATCTGTTAAATAACAGTACAAATCATTTAAAACTTAGTGGAATCTTATGTAAAAAATAGTGGAGTGCAACCTTACGAAGTCTGTATACTTAGTGGAATGTTACCTTATGTGGTTTGGTCTTAAAATTAGTAGTGTAACTTTGTGAGGTTTTCATTAAGTATTTTCATGTCATAAAAAAAGAAAAAGAAAATATGCAACCATTATCATGATTATCTGTTAAATAACAGGACAAATAATTAAACAAGATGGCCCTATATCGATCACCTGAGTAATGGCCCATTATCGAACTTCTTTGAAATCTTATGGTCATACACAATCTGTGCAAGTTTGGTTAAGATTGTTCAAGAAATGTGGCCTCTGTTGTTTAACAACATTGATATAAAGATGGTAATGATCAAATACAAAATGAAGGTGCTAGAGTGTAACCTCTGGGGCATGGCCAAATGTGACCCCAGGGCTACATGTAATGTATGAGAGCTGTGTGCCTTGTGGTTTCAGAGAAGAAGATTTATTTAAGTTTTTCCCTAAACAAGTCTATGTAAAACATGTGACCCTGGGGGCAGGGCCAAATGTGACCCCAGGGTCACCATTTGAACAAACTTAGTAAAGGACCATAATCTTATAGTAAATGCAAAATATTAAACCTCTGGCTCAAGCAGTTTCAGAGAAGAAGATTTTTTAAGTTTTTCCCTTTACAAGTCTATGTAAAACATGTGACCCCCGGAGCGGGGCCAAATGTGACCCCAGGGTCACCATTTGAACAAACTTGGTAAAGGACTATAATCTTATAGTAAATGCAAAATATTAAACCTCTGGCTCTTGTAGTTTCAGAGAAGAAGATTTTTTAATATTTTTCCTATATAAGTCTACGTAAAACTGTGACCCCCGGGGCGGGGCCAAATTTGACACCAGGGTCACCATCTGAACACATTTGGTAGAGCACCATAAGCTTATAGCAAATGCAAAATATTAAACATCTGGCTCAAGCAGTTTCAGAGAAGAAGATTTTTTAAGTTTTTCCCTATACAAGTCTATGTAAAACATGTGACCCCCGGGGCGGGGCCAAATTAGACACCAGGGTCACCATTTGAACAAACTTAGTAGAGGACTATAAGCTGATGCTACATGTAATACATGAAAGCTCTGTGCCTTGTGGTTTCAGAGAAGAAGATTTTTTTAAAGGTTTTTCTTGTATAAGTCTATGAAAAACATGCAAAATCTCAATATACAAACTTTCGACCCCCAGGGCAAGGTCATTTGAAAAAACTTGATAGTCTAGGCGTTGGCGATCTTTTTAAAAGAAAAACTGTCGAAATCTGTCCAGCGGTTCTTGAGAAGAAGATTTTTTAAGGTTCCGACCATGTATGGTAAAGGCGGCCATCTTGGATGTCGCACTGACCTAATTTTAACAAATCTAAAAAGCATTTACATATGAATCAACCATGTGAAGTTTGGTCAAAATTGGCCGAGCGGTTTCTGAGGAGGTCATTTGAAGCAAAAGTTAACGACTACGGACGGACGAAGAGTGATCCCAATAGAGCGCCTTGAGCCTCAGGTGATCTAAAAATTAGTGGAATCTTCTGTAAAAAATAGTGGAGTGTAACCTTATGATGTCTGTATAATTAGTGGAATGTAACCTTATGTGGTTTTCATAATGTATTTTCACATCATACCAAAAAGGAAAAGCAATGCAGAAATGCAACCATTATCTGTTAAATAATAAAACAGGACGCGACTGGACACGACGCGACGTACGGGACGCGAAGGACAGTGATTCTTATATAGCCTATAAGGTTCAGTGTCAAAAAATCCGCTGAGGATTTAAACCAGGTTCTAAGGTGCACCAAACCTCCCTCTTGCCCCATTGTCATCCCAATTAAACGATACAGTGTAAATAAGAAAATTCCCGCGAGGCTGTATCCTCTCATATATTATTTTGAGATTGTCTGACCTTTACAAGCACGGCATCTTCAGTCTTGGGATCGCCGAGGAACTGTCCGAGGCCAGCCGTGCTGTCGAGACCATCCAGGTTGTAGTTCTCCTTCAGGCTGACTGGGACACCGTGAAGTAAGCCCTTCTCACCCGACAGTGCATCACAGTCTGTCGCTAAGGTCTGGAGTGTAAAGTATGTAAAGGTCAAGTAATTTATTGTGTACCAAATTAAAGCACAAGCTTTATTTATTTTATATTGATTATGACACAAGCTACACAGTAAAAACAAATTGCCTTCAATGGCGCAGATGGTTTTTGATATTGGAAGAATTAACATGGTTTTGATGTGGGTAGAAACCAGAAAACACGTGTCCAAGCAGCGTCGTCACACCCTTTCACAACGCCGATGCGAAAATCGAGCCTAGGGCCCACTGATTAGATATGAGTGTGCTTAGTACCCGACTGCACTACCTGGACACCCAAATGTGTACCAAATGGCAGTGACTGGCAATGTTAAGCCATAGACATGGTTTGGTTATGTAAATTGACACACATAAAGGTAACTAAACTATTCAATACAATTAAAAATAACAAAGCCGTGGATTTTTCTTTCATTATATCAAGCTATTCAATGTCTTTAGTTTAAACATGTTAAATTGTTTGTCACTCAAAACTCTAGATAATGTCTATTCACTTCTCTTAATAAGCTGACAAGCCCGATTTTTCTAAATATAATAAACTGGAGAGGGTACGTTTAATAATAAACTGGAGAGGGTACCTTTAATAATAAACTGTTCAATAATAAACTGGAGAGGGTACCTTTAATAATAAACTGGAAAGGGTACCTTTAAGTTTCCTAACATTATTACGAACCTCGGCATCCAGTAGCGGTTCTGTAATGGCATTGAGTCTTCTATTCACGTCCAGGCACTGTGGAAATAATCATATATACAGATCAACATGTGCAGGTACCACTGTTTCAACTAACTATGGATCAATGATGATAATGATGCGATGATAATGATGCTGTGATGATGATAAAATTATGATGATGATGATGATGACACTGATGATAGTGATTATGATGATCATAATTATAATGATGATGATGATGATGCTGATGATAGTGAGGATGATGATGATAGTAATATGCTGCTGCTGATGATGACAATGATGATGATAGTCACAGTTATGATTGATACAATGATAATAACTTTAATATGTCATACGATGATGAGGGCCACTATGCAGTCTAAGGATTCTTTACTGTCAGCAATGTACTAATTATATGTAGGTCTCATCAAGATCTGCCCACCGGTACATATCCGGCACCCATAGTCACGCTGTCCACCGGTACATATCCTGCACCCATAGTCACGCTGCCCACCGGTACATATCCGGCACCCATAGTCATGCTGCCCACTGCTACATATCCGGCACCCATAGTCACGCTGTCCACCGGTACATATCCTGCACCCATAGTCACGCTGCCCACCGGTACATATCCGGCACCCATAGTCATGCTGCCCACTGCTACATATCCGGCACCTATAGTCATGCTGCCCACCGCTACATATCCGGCACCCAGTCACGCTGAACACAGCTACATATCCGATACCCATAGTCACGCTGCCCACTGCTACATATCCGGCACTTATAGTCACGCTGCCCACCGGTACATATCCGACACCCATAGTCATGATGCACACCGCTACATATCCGGTACCCATAGTCACGCTTCCCACCGGTACATATCCGGCACCCATAGTCACGCTGCCCACTGGTACATATCCGGCACCCATGGTCATGCAGCCCACCGGTTCATATCTGGCACCCATAGTCACATTGCCCACCGGTACATATCCGGCACCCATGGTCGCGATACTCTTTGATGAACATATGTAATAATAACTCAATATTTAAACCAGTGATGAATTCTGAAATTCAGACAGCCATAGAAAACAGGAAAACAACTCAAACAACTGGGGTATTTTAGGCTATTTTAGGCTAACATTAGTTTGTTGGTGCCTTTATACAGCTGTATAAATGTACATGAGTTTGGTAAACAAGACGTCTACAGCTTTATGAATGTACCTGAGTTTGGTGAACAAGACGTCTACAGCTTTATGAATGTACCTGAGTTTGGTAAACAAGAAGGACATCTACAGCTTTATGAATGTACCTGAGTTTGGTAAACACGAAGGACGGCTACAGCTTTATGGATGTACCTGTGTTTGGTAAACACGGAGGACGGCTACAGCTTTATGAATGTACCTGAGTTTGGTAAACACGAAGGACGGCTACAGCTTTATAAATACCTGACTTTGGTAAACACGAAGATCGTCTACAGCTTTATGAAACTTCAAAGTACCTGAGTTTGGTAAATGTGAAGCACATCTACCGCTTTAACACTACCGTCCTGCAGCTCTTGTTGAAGCTCAAGCAGTGGAAGATCATGTATTCTCCTGCACTCATCTTTATCTAACTAAAAAAAAATAATTAAATTCCATTGGGAAACAATATTTAAACGTTTATATATTAAGTTCACTATCATATAGGTTATATTATTATCTTTGTTGAACATTGTACTCATCATGCCAAATGAACTCGAGCTGGTTGATTGAATGGTGTTTTTATGTCAGTTTCAGCACATGTTAGGCTATATTTATATGATGGTAAATTGTTTTTGTGGTGGAGGCAGGAAACCCACTGTTTCCTGTGTAGATCCAGTACTACATACCTTCCACCATTCAAAAAAATCAATACTTTCTTACTTACAAAACCAGCTACCAGTGGAACTTGAAACCGCAGTGGTAAGAGGCGAGAGCTTTCAAACTCAGAGCCTTTACCATCCGGGCCACGTGCCTCACATGGACTCAATTACTATCCGGGCCACGTGCTTCACATGGACTCAATTACCATCCGAGCCACGTGCCTCACATGGACTTAATTACCATCTTGGCCATGTGCCTCACGTGGACTTAATTAACATCCGGGCCACGTGCCTTACGTGGACTCAATTACCATCCAGGTCACTTTCCTCACATTGACTCAATTACCATCCGGGCCACGTGCCTCACATGGACTCAATTACCATCCGGGCCACGTGCCTCACATGGACTCAATTACCATCCGGGCCAGGTGCCCCACATGGACTCATTACCATCCGGGCCAGGTGCCTCACGTGGACTCAATTAACATCTGGGTCACGTGCCTCACGTGGACTCAATTACGATCCAGGTCACTTGCCTCACATGGACTCAATTACCATCTGGGTCACATGCCTCATGTGGACTCAATTACCATCCAGGTCACGTGCCTCACATGGACTCAAGAAAATATATTAATCTTGCTCTAATATTTTGTCACAAGAAAGCATGTAGCCATCAATTGCAGCTTTTGCTGAAGGAAAACAGTTAAACATGTGGGATGTACGCTTATTTCTATCTGATGAAGTATATAAAACTGTATAAATAACTGTGTTTGACCCTATCTAAGGTGCTTAAACAGTTCTGCAAAGTTGGCAGTTATTTACTTCCGTATTTTAATCCTTGCTTTTATTAAATTGTCAAATTGTTTGCAGCATATACCTGAAGTAGCGTCAAATCCTGTTCAATCTTTGCAAAGGAAGTAGCACACTGTTCTCTTTTGTGTTTGATCTTGTTTGCGACTTCGCGTCTGACCATCCACGTCCGTAACATCCTGTACCCTATAGCAGCCGTGCTTAAGCCCAAAACAAGTTTGATACCATACCGGTTCGGGTCCCGAAACTCTCCACCCTTAGTCAGTAGGTAGGCCATGCTTTATAGAAACAGAGGCTACTGAAAGATTTGAAGAGTTTCAAAATTTGAATGAACGATGAATGCATTTTTTAGAAGCTGAATACTGAAATGAATGCAAACACTAAAATGCAGTTTTAAAACGCATGCAAATGCATCTTGCATTTTTCTATTGTTATCCTTTTGAACATGGTTGAGTCAATAATTACCACAATCCACTCGCTTTTAATTTTTAATTTCATTTTGTTGCAGAGACAGTAAGTCTTTGCAGAGACAGTAAGTCTCTTAACATCTTTCTCTGCCACTTTACTGAAGAGCTGCATAAACTTTAACTTAAGAATTATATAATTTGGGTGAACACATTTAATTAATAGATGTATTAATTAATCTTGGGAAATATTGGGATTGTTAAATGCTACACGAATGAACGTACGTAAATGCATTTACTCTGTCTATGCATTTAAACGCACGCAATACGTTGCTTTCAGGAATGAAATTCATGCACGTAAATAAATGCAGAGTTTCGTTTATAATAAATGCTGAATGCATTCAAGAATGCAATTAATAAAAATGACATGCAAACAGAGCACAAATGGAATGCAAACGGAATGCAAACAGAGCGCAAACTGAATGCAAACAGAGCGCAAACTGAATGCAAACAGAGCGCAAACGGAATGCAAACAGAGCGCAAATGGAATGCAAACAGAACGCAAACTGAATGCAAACAGAGCGCAAACTGAATGCAAACAGAGCGCAAACTGAATGCAAACAGAGTGCAAACTGAATGCAAACAGAGTGCAAACTGAATGCAAACAGAGCGCAAACTGAATGCAATGGAATGCAAACAGAGCCAAACTGAATGCAAGCACAACACAAACAGAATGCAAACAGAGCGCAAACTGAATGAAAACAGAGCACAAATGGAATGCAAACAGAGCGCAAACAGAATGCTAACAGAGCGCAAACTGAATGCAAACAGAGCACAAATGGAATGCAAACAGAGCACAAATGGAATGCACAAATGGAATGCACAAATGGAATGCAAACAGAGCACAAATGGAATGCAAACAGAGCACAAACGGAATACAAACAGAGCGCAAACTGTATCCATTGTTGGGGTACTTGAATGCAAACGGAATGCAAACAGAGCGCAAACTGAATGCAAACAGAGTGCAAACTGAATGCAAACAGAGCCCAAACTGAATGCAAACAGAGCACAAATGGAATGCAAACAGAGTGCAAACTGAATGCAACGGAATGCAAACAGAGCGCAAACTGAATGCAAGCACAACACAAACAGAATGCAAACAGAGCGCAAACTGAATGAAAACAGAGCACAAATGGAATACAAACAGAGCGCAAACAGAATGCAAATAGAGCGCTAACTGAATGCAAACAGAGCACAAATGGAATGCAAACAGAGCACAAATGGAATGCACAAATGGAATGCAAACAGAGCACAAATGGAATGCAAACAGAGCACAAACGGAATACAAACAGAGCGCAAACTGTATCCATTGTTGGGGTACTTGAATGCAACTGTTACTGGATCTGTCATCAAATCTCATAAATCAAGAAAATCTCTGCATATCTGGAACAAACATTTTCA
Organism: Cyrtodaria siliqua; assembly: GCA_037043455.1. Classification (NCBI taxonomy): domain Eukaryota; kingdom Metazoa; phylum Mollusca; class Bivalvia; order Adapedonta; family Hiatellidae; genus Cyrtodaria; species Cyrtodaria siliqua. The sequence continues at coordinate 86,467 of JAWPHD010008285.1, forward strand.
AAATCAAAAACAAATTCATTACACTGTCAGATCAGGCAGATTTTCAAGTCTTATGTCTAACAATAAAAGAAATAATTTTCTTTTAATTTATTAAAAAGAAATAATTTTCTTTTAATTTATTATAATTTTTAGCGGGCTTAAAATATGACAATTATACGTAGTGATTTAGCTTAAAGGATCGTAGACAGATCAAGTTTCCAGACAGGTCAACCAGTTGTTTTCTTGTGTTTTATTGTGGCTTTAATATAACCGTATTTGCAATAATTTTCATTTAACTTAGTCAATATCCTGCCAAAAACAGCCAAATTTTACAACATATATACATTGTTTCTAAACCTATGGATAACAAGATATATTTTTTTGTAAACTTATTTTGAGAATCTAAACTCTATAGACACAACAGTTTTAACCAGCCAGGCCAAACCACAAAACAGAAGTAGCAAATTAAGAGTTACCAACATATAATTCATTTAACGCATATTCGATCACGGGTATTTTAAGAAACCTTTACTTTCAATTGGCACATATACATTATAATACGACGAACTCCTGGATAGACCTTTCATAAACAGTTTTGTAGCCTCATTCTAGGCCCGCTTCTGATTTCTTCGCTATGCTATACAGATCCAGAACCAGGCCCAGAGGGAAAATAGGGCGTTTGAAATATCGCCCCAAACTTAGGGGTGATTTTGAGTGATTCTATGAGACTTTCAGAAAAACGTATTTTCAAGTTAAATAAACGCTAATGTCTTACTTTGATCATCTTGTGATAAACAGCGAGTGACGTCAAAAAGTGTAACTGCTGCATAAACATTTGACGTTGTCTAGTTTACTTTAAAACATTACGTCATTTACTTCTTTAACATAAAACGTCGCAATATTTAGATATTCTCTGAAAATATTTATTTTATTTTTATTTTTTCTATATTCAATATTGCAACAGACTGAACTAGAACTGTAAGCCAAAGGCTAATAAATATCCACCGCTCAAGGCTTTTACTGTACGGGGAAGAAAGTTAGCAGTCTTTGCTAATGATAAGAGAACAAATTTGGTGCAAATGTTATTATCATAAATTAGGCATATTTAGGTAGAAAACAATTGTCATAAAGATTTTATAAATTTATTAACCACGTTTTTTATTAATTTTTGTAACTGATAGTTAAAAGGTTATGCAGTGATTTTTTTTGATAGTTTTTACTACCGAATATCGGCGGTTTCCCCTACAAAAAAAATCCCAATTTAATGCATATTTTCCCAATTAGAATGATACACAGGTTTGAAATATTAAATTAACACAAGTATTGGGAAAAGTGCTTTCCGTGAGCGTATTCCATTGTAATTTCCACGAAAACCGATATCATTGTACAACCAGGTTTGCGTAAAAGCCGTACTGTACCTCAATAAAAATAATCATTATGCTGAATAGCTAGTTCATTATCTAGAACATTCGCCGCTTTTACCCCCATCTGTACAACAACCTTGTAGTCACGCGCAGGTACCTACTATCCAATGGGCGTCTTGCTTTTATATTTTGTCACCAGGATCAATCGAACACTTTAACGTAGCATAGTTAGTATAATACTATACAATGACGAAAGGCATACTGAAATTTCCCAATCTACCCAACCTACGAGTGAATCTCTAGTCGAATGTCCTTCGAGTTCCACTGAATCATGTGATCCTCCATCTTTTCTTAAGACCAAGGGGTATGAGGAGAAGACTCAAGAAGTGTGCATTGTCCCAGACCAACGCAAATTTGACGTTGTAAAATATGATGCATTATGTCCATGGATGTACCAGTCGACAACTAAAGGTGGATATAATTATGTGCAAGTACTGTGAGCTCTTTAGTGTTGGGAAATTTCAGTATGTACGGAAAGTTATTTGTTTTTTATGTAGACAATACTAATTATTGAATTCAGAAATTTTCCCAATTTTGTAAAATGCCGCTTAATTTTCCCAATTGAAAAGGTAGAGGTACCTTTGAAAAAAGGTTTAAAAATTACTGTTTTGTAGGTGCTAAATATGCAGAAAAATGCAGAATGCAGTGTTTTAATTACAATTATTGTGTCACTAGCCCAATTTTTTATATACTCGATGAAAATCCGTACATATACCTTTAGCCCGACTAAATGAATTTAGAAAAAAAATCACTCGCCCGAATGACAGTTTACTAATCTTTATAAATGTAATAATGAAGTTTTCTGTTAGAGGGTATGATCCTTTTGCTGGGGTATAATAGTCAAATCAACAAGAAACATTGAAATTCCACACAAAAAACTCAGTGACCCCAAATGCAATCATAAGCTTCCTTTACATATAAGGTATCTACATAGCAAGATTCGTTAGGAAACTGTTTTTCAATTTTTAGTAACAGTGACCTTGACCCTGATCCCAGTGACCCCAAATGCAATCCCAAACTTCCTTTTCATATAAGCTACCTACATATCAAGTTTCATTCCAATATCTCATTCCTTACTCAAGTTATTGGGTAGAAACTGTTTTTCTATTTTTAGTAACAGTGACCTTGACCCCAGTGACCCCAAATGCAATCCCAAGCTTCCTTTCCATATAAGCTACCTACCCTGCAAGTTTCATTGCAATACCTCATTCCTAACAAAAGTTATTTAGGGAAAACAGTTTTTTCTATTTTTAGTAACAGTGACCTTGACCCCAGTGAGCTCAGCTTCCTTCCATATAAGCTACCTACCCTGCAAGTTTCATCGCAATATCTCATTCCTAACAAAAGTTATTGGACGGATACCGTTTTTCTATATTTAGTAACAGTGACCTTGATCGTGACCCCAAATGAAATCCCAAGCTTCCTTTCCATATAAGCATCCACATACCCTGCAAGTTCAGGCCTGCCAAATCTCCGGTATTTAGTGTAAAATCTCCGTATTTTTCATCGAAACAAAATGATCATGATTCAACAGCTATATTTTCACAGTTTATCAGCTATTTCCCGAATTGTCCTGTTACGCTCCCTAGTCTGAGGAGTATTTACAAGTGCCAAATCAATGGGGGTCATCTGTGTAATGCACTTACTGAATATACAATTAACACCTAAGGGTATAATTAGTTCCTTCAGTGACATAACGACATGTGCAATAACAGCAATATATATCGGACTTCTTTTAATTGGTCAAGCTAACTGAAATCGCAAGTGTGAGGAACTAGCAATTCCTTGTGTGTGGTAACACTATAACAACTGCTGCTGTGTACGATGATTATAATTTGTACGAAGACTTTGTATTTGCATTAAGACCGCATCTGTTTAGAAAAGTAAGTGCACATTCAAAAATAAATAAAAAAAATTGCACTTTAAAAAAAGTAGTGTGAAAATCAAGTCGCACGCTCCAAATTTTCGTTTAAAAATGTTCTTCGCTCCCTTTAAATCTTAAATTTTAAAAATCTCAGGATTTTGTGCTAAAATGTTTTGGCAGGCCTGCAAGTTTTATCGCAATATCTCATTCCTAACAAAAGTTATTGATCGGAAAACATTGCGTCAGACAAGACAAATCCAGTATATCTCTGCTACAAACTTCATTTGAGGTGGGTTTAAAAAAAAAAAAAAAAAAAAGCATAAAAAACGTTGAAAGTGGATGGAAATATATCCCGAAGTTATATATCATTGAACTACACCTGACGTCATTAACACAGCAACGTTATGTGCTTGAAAAATTGCGCAAATAAATCGGCTAAACGCTAGTGGGTGCTGTATTTGGACTAAGGCCAAATAAATTTATACCTGAGTTAACTGTAACCCGACCGACCCGCTGAAAACACCCCCGACTCATTTTTTTTTATAGAAAAAAAAAATTATTAAAAATAAAAAAAATTATGTTCAAGCTATCACGGCCGACTCATGTGCTCATTGTCCTGCTGTTGGAACTGACCCTCTTCCGGACTTGCGAAAAATAAATTAAACTGTTTTACCCCTTTGCAATAATTGCAAGTGATTGGGAAAAGATCCAGTTGTTGCCATGCCTTTTGGGAAACAATAACACATGTATACACAATTTCATATTGTTATCTATTGTAGTTTTTAAAATACCACATTTTCCCATTCATCAAAGCTCATCGCCACCTTAAATTAACTTCGCCAAAAAATAAAATAAAAAAATAAAATAAAATGCCTACCTACCTACCCAATTTTTTTCAGCAATGTTACAGTAAACACAGGTATAATTTTATTTGGCTTAATCCGCCCAGACCGATATCTGCAAGTACATGCAAGACATATGCGTGAAGCATGATACAGTATAAGGCTGACCGAGACAAACAGTAACAGTTTTGTAGTTTAAATTTTGGCGTTATTAGGCGGGATAGTTTCTTTAAAAAAAAAAAGCTTCAGCAGTAAAAAAAACTGTTATCAGATGCTGCTGTAACTCTTCCCGTTTACAGAGACCGGTCATATTCATAATTTTGATAGAGCATCATCAAAATAAACTGACTAATATACTAATACATTCTGGTAGGTGATAAACTCGGTCTTTATCCTTGATGTTCAACCAAGTTTACTGTTAAAATTAAGGTATCTACTTTGTGATTATTTTAAAACCCTGCAGATTTCATGCACATTCAGACAAATTTATTCAATATATAAATGTATCTTTTAAAATCAAAATCTTGAAAATTATCGTCTTTTTACTCTGCCAAAGATTTTTATTTTACTATAGAACCTAAGGATAAAACCGAGTAATGCAAATTTATCACCTACTGAAAATAAAACAAAATCTCAACATCTCTGCAATGCAAAATTATGAATTCGGCCTCCAGAGACATCCGAACATTACTACACTTGTCACTTGCAAAATAGTTGAACACATATAAAAGAAACCCTTAAAACTATTTTGCAAGCTCTCCAATACTTTACCAATGTATACATGTATAACGAGACTGCAGTTTTTGGAGATGACAATTTAACTACCTACCTACCTGGTTATTTTACTTGCATCAAATAGACACCCCGTTATCTGCGTTATCTGCACGACATACTTTGTGACTTTTATAACGGTGTGAAGGTAACTTATTTACCCGTGTAATAAAACCTCTTTTAACCGAGCAGGAACCTATTAGCCTAATCAGGGCTTTATAATTATCAGCCTAGGCCTAATAAATAATATATTTTCTCCCAAATACGAGGTTTCTGGTATTTATTCTAAAGGAATGATTAAACAAGAATAAAAAAATCATGTTCAAACATTAATTAAGGACCTTTACAGACCTAATATGTCTGTGGCCAGTGTGGGACCTTTGAGGTAATAGTGTGTTCAATAACTTTGATGAAAGTTATATACGCCTATCATTTGATTGGAAATACAAAGTAGGTGGCAAATAGTCTATGCATATAGTTAAATATGTAAAATTAAATGGAAATTTAGCAATAATCATGTTCTGCCAGTGCAGTTGTTGATCTGAACGAAATGTGATTATAATGGATAGAAGATTTTAAAGGGAAACACGGTAATCTTGAATTAGATATCAAACATTACTAATTAGCTTCTCACTTTTTTATTAATTAATTAAGTTTCATTTTGAGTTTAAACCGGCTTAAAACCTGCTTTGCATATACATACTTAAAGGGTGTTCCTCGGTTTTTCACTTGTGTCGCTGCCATGCGCATTTTTCAGCAAGGACAATCTAACTATGAAGTTTTACCTGGGACAGTGAAGTAATAAGCTTATTACTTCACTGCCTGGGATGAAATAATAGGGTGCTGTTATTCCCAGAGACGTAATAACAGTGAAGTAATAAGAGAGTGAATGGGTACATAATCGAATCTCGCATAATCTAGTATGGCTAAAACAGTGAAGTAATAAGAGTATTACTTCACTGCTTTAACAACTCTACAAAATGCTCATTATAATTGCCTAGAGGTCGATTCTATCGAAGGGAGGAAATAATAAAATCAAATAATCGGAGCTCCCTACATATTTAGTGCGAAGTTTGAACCGACCTGAAATTCGCAAAGTCGATTTCAGAAAACAGACGAAGAACATGCTTTAAAATTAACAGTAATGAATGAAATGGGTAAGTATTTAAAAAACAAAAACAGCAAAAAACAACATTTCTGTTTAGTGAAAAAGCTGCAACAAGTAAATTTGTTTTCAAATCAAACTCAACGCTTATATAACTATACAGTAAGTCAAGGATTTGTACAATAAGTAAGTGTACAGTGTTCCGACGTTTAAAATAGGGTCAGTCACAAAACATCAAAAAAATATATTATTATTTTACCTCAACTGAATTTTACCATTATGTTTTGCGAATGTCCACTTAGGCGACATCACAGCGTTTTGAAGACTACTGTAATTTCAGAATTATTTTGGTATCTTCTGCGCAAAAAACAACCAAACAAAAACAAACAACATGAACAAAACCAAAGCGATCCGAAACATATCGGAGAAGAAAACCTCTTTTCAAAGCTCTGTAGCTGCTCTCTCTATATGCTCATTGAACCTCGAACACATTCAATTATTAGCTAATTCTTAATGGGGTCATTTAATTGCCAAACTGACAGGTCAGTTATGTTTTAAAATGTGTTATGTATGGTGATATTAGAAAACTCTTATTTGTAAAGCATTGTCTGTACATCCAAATTTTATAGATGTAAACGAAACAGATAAAATGTTATTTTTATTCTCCAATAAAGATATGATACGTGTGAGTGCCAAAACCTGTTGTAATATTCTCAAAAAGCGAAACTCTGTTTTATATTCTTAATTATGTGTTATTATTATTATTATTTATTTAACTTGTAGTAAGCTGTTAAGCGTTCCTTTTAAAGTTAATTTTAGCATACTTTTTTTGTAAATAATGCAATCTTTATTAAGTAAGACATAAGGTTTTAGAACGACGTTGAGAAGTCGGTGCTAATCAGTACACTCCAGATCTGATCTGGGTTGTTATCTGATCTTTTATACTAGTTTTTAAGGTTTCAGTAGCCGTTGCGATTCTCTAACTCACATATGAATAGTTTTATTTTAAGTACTTTTCACACAACATGTCAAGATTAGCACCGACCGCTCAGTTATTATTATGTATAAATGTGTGTGATAATAATATTCTCAGAAAATGATTTGATAAATTAAAACAGTGATATATGTGTATGCATTGACTACTGGACCATTGCTCGCTAAAATGCTTAGTGCAATACAGCGAGGATAAATAAACGCTTATAGAGACTACTGGACCTACTGCTGTGGCTTTTTGTGAGTGTTTATGACATGGCCGTGAAGTCGGTTCAGAATCAATTGCTCAATATTTTAACATTGTGAACAGTCATAATTATGTATATTTATATTGTATAGTCTCTTGTAATTCTAAAAAGAATGGCACAGTTGTATTTTATGAATTGTTGTATTGTAACTATTAAACTGTTTTTCTTCGGGTAAGTTATGATATTTAGATGCTATCGGGTGTTTGTTAATGTGTATACTATTTAAACAATAATTATAGTAATATGATAGTAAAACATAAATAGACATCTCTCAAAAAGACGAATATGTCCTTGATTTTGTTCTTATTGCATAGCACGCCTGCAGTGTAAGTTGCACGCCTGTACTGCCGTGTATTTTGTGCGATAATTATTCTTCATTTACCATATTTGTCTAGAAATTCGCATATGCACGTCAGATATTTATTCTTGCATATCCGTCATTTTACCCGGCCTAGATATTTCCATCTCACCCTAGGGTCGAGATAAAATTCACGCGCGCCAACATCCGGTTTGCAGGAAAATATGTAAAACTTTAGTAGCTGGCGGCGTCGACGCAAAACATGTCTCTGATATGCAAGAAAAATAATCTATCATGGGTATTCGGTTCAAATAGGGAATTCCAACCCTCGGTATAAGTGTTTTAATCGGAACATCGGCAGAGCCTCAGTTCCGATAAAAACACTTATACCTCGGGTTGGAATTCCCTATCTTCACCGGATATCCGTGAAAGATTCTTATAATCTATGGCTGAGAAATTCACAAGATAAATGTAAAGGTCTGAATATTGAAAAAAAAAATTGCATCTACATGTGTTATACGATTTTTTCCCTACACAAATTGCATACGGCAGAAAGAAGGATTTCTCAAACATGCGTAGATGGTCGATGACCAAATTCTGGGAATAGTCGCTTTGGTCAATTGGCTAGCACACGACATTCTCCGATTTTTGAAAAAAAATGTTCAAATACAAAAACAATCGTGCGCAATGTTGAATACCAACCTCAATTCCGGCAATTTTTATCGCTCGCTTGTATTACCTGAAATCCTCCGCCTTAAACTCTCGGTATTGTTAGAAGTAATACTGGCGGTGCGATTCCCGGGCGTGATATAGAGTTTGAGGGGACATAATACGTGCAATGCAGTGATGTCAGAAGAGGGTACTGGCACGGATGAAGAGGGTACAGGGACTTGATATGTAGAGATGTTAGAAGAGGATATTGAGACTTGATATGTAGAGATGTTAGAAGAGGATATTGAGACTTGATATGTAGAGATGTTAGAAGAGTGTACGGGGACTTAATATGTAGAGATGTCAGAAGATGGTACGGGGACTTGATATGTAGAGATGTTAGAAGAGGATATTGAGACTTGATATATAGAGATGTCAGAAGATGGTACGGGGACTTGATATGTGGAGATGTTACAAGAGGATATTGAGACTTGATATGTAGAGATGTTAGAAGAGGATATTGAGACTTGATATATAGAGATGTCAGAAGATGGTACGGGGACTTGATATGTGGAGATGTTACAAGAGGGTACGGAGACTTATATGTAGAGATGTTAGAAGATGGTACGGGGATTTGATATGTAGAGATGTCAGAAGAGGATATTGAGACTTGATATGTAGAGATGTTAGAAGAGGATATTGAGACTTGATATGTAGAGATGTCAGAAGAGGATAGTGAGACTTGATATGTAGAGATGTCAGAAGATGGTACGGGGACTTGATATGTAGAGATGATAGAAGAGGATATTGAGACTTGATATGTAGAGATGTCAGAAGAGGATACGGGGACTTGATATGTAGAGATGTCAGAAGATGGTACGGGGATTTGATATGTAGAGATGTTAGAAGAGGATATTGGGACTTGATATGTAGAGATGTCAGAAGATGGTACGGGGATTTGATATGTAGAGATGTTAGAAGAGGATATTGAGACTTGATATGTAGAGATGTTAGAAGAGGATATTGAGACTTGATATGTAGAGATGTCAGAAGATGGTACGGGGATTTGATATGTAGAGATGTTAGAAGAGGGTACGGGGACTTGATATGTAGAGATGTTGGAAGATGATACGGGGACTTGATATGTAGAGATGTTAGAAGAGAATACGGGGACTTGATATGTAGAGATGTTGGAAGATGATACGGGGACTTGATATGTAGAGATGTTAGAAGAGATATTAAGACTTGATATGTAGAGATGTTACAAGAGGATATTGAGACTTGATATATAGAGATGTCAGAAGATGGTACGGGGACTTGATATGTGGAGATGTTACAAGAGGGTACGGAGACTTATATGTAGAGATGTTAGAAGATGGTACGGGGATTTGATATGTAGAGATGTCAGAATATGGTACGGGGACTTGATATGTAAAGAAGTTAGAAGAGGGTACGGAGACTTTATATGTAGAGATGTTAGAAGAGGGTACGGAGACATGATATGTAGAGATGTTAAAAGATGGTACGTGGACTTGCTATGTAGAGATGTTAGAAGAGGGTACGGGGACTTGATATGTAGGGATGTCATAAGAGGGTATGGTGACTTGATATGTAGGAAGGTCAGAAGAGGGTACTGGGACTTGATATGTAGAGATGTTAGAAGAGGGTACGAGGACTTGATATGTAGATATGTCAGAAGAGAGTACGTGGGCTTGATATTTGAAGATGTTTTTTTTGTTATACAATGTTTTATTTCATCATCCATTTGATACATTATACATGCACATATGGTATATAATAAATACTATTTAAACTACAGTTTATATTTATGATGAAATAATTTTCTTGTTAACAGACGAAGGTTATTAAAAAGAGAGTAACCTCCGAGTTATTGAAAGTATAGAAGAGTATATTTTAGTATGCAGTTGGTAATAGAATTATGTAAGGTTTGAAAGAAGAATATGGAGACTAAAAAGAAGAGAAGAGAATTCGGACAGAAAAGAAAGTTGCTTTGCTTTCCCTTTTGTTGTTTTTGGTATTGTATTATATCGTACTTTAATTAATACCAGTTTATTATTGGAAGTTTCGCCATTTAATATCATGGCTGTCTAATTTGTCGTGGTTCATCGCTATTTGCTTTTCTATTTCTATTTGTCTTAATAAATATTTCTTGAATTTGTTTGATTCGGGCAAGGATTTTAAACATTTGTTAATGAATATAAAATATTTCGCACTTAAAATAATGAAATTCTTCATATCTATAGCATGTTCTTGTCTTTGAATTCCGAAACAGACGGTTCTTAGATTGAAATCGATGTTTACGTTTAACGTATTTAACAATATGTGCAGCTCATTCCAAAATTGTTGAATATGCATACATTCCCAGAAAAGATGATTTAAGCTTTCTATGTTCATATTGCACCATTCGCATAGACTTGAGTGAACGATTTTGTATCTGAATAGCGATTTATTTGTGGGTATTATTCTCATTAAATATTTATATTGAAAGTTCCTTAATTTTATATTTATTGTCGATTTTATTGGTGTGATATAGACGTCTTTCCATTCTATATCTGTAAACATGTTTTCCCATTTTTTTTGTGGTTTTATTTCCATGTCAATTTCTGTATCTTTTTGTATCTGGACATTGTATAAGAATTTATTTGATTGTTTAGTATTAAGAAATTTATTTAGGAAACTTTTATTTCTTTCTGCATTAATATCTTCATGTTTTATCTTTTCTTTCCATTCTTTAGGTATACTTGCTATTATCGAGGAGTATTTTAAAAAGTCTTTGTTTGGTATTTGATATAATTCGCTTATTTCCTGAAATGTATAAAACTCTTTTTTTCTATAGTCAAAAATTTGTTCTAATAGTTTAATTCCTCTTTCTAACCAATCATTGTAGAAAATAGTATGCCCACCTGCTTTGATATTAAAATTATTCCATATTATTTCTTGACTAACATTTTCGTTACATTTATTTTCTTTTATTTCATTCCATGCTAATATAATATCTCTATAAAAGTTGTCTTTTGGAAATAATTTAAGAATACATGCTTTATTTAAATTGCAATCTAATAAGAGCTGTCCTCCGACTTTGTTTAATTCTTTGGTGTAAAATATTTTCCATTTGCCGTTATTTTTATTATCTAGTATTCGTTTTATCCAGTTTGCTTTTAATGCATTATGAAATTTAGTTATGTCAATCATTTTTATTCCTCCATTTTCATAATCCTGAATAATTGTTTTCCGTTTTATTTTATCTGGTTTATTATCCCATAAAAATGAGAACATTACATCGTTAATTTGTTTGATCTTTTCTTTTGGAGGGTTAGGCAGAACCGTTAGAGGATATATAATTTTTGGGAATGCAAAACATTTTATGACAGTAATTTTTCCTAGTAGCGTAAGTTTTCTGTGCTGCCAGCTTTTCAAACAATTTTTGAATTCTTCTACCTTCGGATCTAAATTTAAGGCTATTATATTGTTTCTATTTGTATGAAAATACATTCCTAGTGCTTTTGCCTGATCAGAACACCAATGAAATTTATTTTTTGGACAATATTTAAAATCCGAGTTTTTCAGTGAGCCTGCCTTTAACGCTGTACATTTGGAGTCATTTAATTTGAGTCCTGATATATTTGTAAAATTATTTATAACATCCATTAAGGTTTCAAAAGATTTCCTTGTTCCATCTGTGAGAAACGATGCATCATCTGCGAATAAAGTTTGTTTAATTTCTTGATCATTTATAACTATTCCTTTAATATTTTTGTTATCTGTTATTTCATAAGATAGAAGCTCAATACAAATAATGAATAAATATGGGGACAAGGGGCATCCTTGGCGAACACCGCGTTCTACTGGGAAAAAGTCAGAAATAAATCCGTTATTAATAATACAACTTTTAGCATCTGTATAAAACATTTTTACCCAATTTATCAGAGAGTCACCAAAATTAAAATGTTTCAAGCATTTAAGAATAAACTCTTGGTTCAAACTGTCGAACGCTTTTTCGAAATCTGAGAAAAATAACAATGCCGATTTATTGTAGTCTTCAACATGGTCTAATACTTCAAATAATAACCTTATATTCTCACCTATGTATCTACCTTTTATAAAACCAGTTTGTGAACTGTCTATTAATGATGGTAAAACCATTTTTATTCTGTTTGCTATGGATTTTGTAGCTATCTTATAATCGACATTTAAGAGACTGATTGGACGCCAATTTTCTATATAAGCCGTATCTTTCCCTGGTTTAGGTAGAAGAGTTATAATGCTTTGTTTTAGTAATTCTGTCATGTTATTAATTTGCAGAGAGTAATTAAGTGATTTTAAGAGATATAATTTGATGTCGTTCCAAAATATTTTATAAAACTCGGTTGTGATGCCATCCGATCCTGGACTTTTATTATTGCTCATTTGTTTAAGAGCTATAGCACTTTCATATTCAGTTAGTAGCCCATTACATTTAATCTTATCTGTTTCATTCAGAGTGTTCATTGATTTATTATAAAAGTCGTACTTAGAGGATGTTGTTTCTCTTTTTTTGTAAAGATTACAAAATCGGTTTGTGCGCCTCGTATTTCCTTTTGATTCATAATTAGTTTATTATTTACGATTAATTTTGATACTGATTTTCTCTCTGCCTTCTTTTTTTCTAAATTTGAAAAGTATTTTGTATTTTTTTCACTTTGTTCTATAATTTGTGCTTTTGAACGTATTATTATTCCTTTTACTTTTGTATCTATCAGTTCATTCATTTCTTGTTTTTTATTCTCTAATTCGATTTTTGTATTTTCTATATCATTATCATTTAGTACTATTTGAAGTTTATGTTCTATGTTCTGTATATCTAATATCAATTTACTCTCTTTTTCGCGATCCAATCTTTTTTTTGTTGTAGCATATTTTATTGTTTCGTTTCTAATTGTGCCTTTAAGTATTTCCCATAAAGTGTTCGGGTTTGAATCTTTGTTTATTTCTGCAATTTGTTGAATATTATTTCTTATGACACTTTGGTATTCAGTTTTTAATAAAAGACTGTTATTTATTTTAAAGTATCCAGGTCCTTTAATTATTTTTACAAAGTCAAAGCTTATGATAGTAATGGAGTGATCCGATTTATAACCGGGTTTTATAACACTTTTATTTGAATAATTTACCAGATTATCAGATATTAAAAAGAAGTCTAACCTACTAAATATTGGTGGTTTAGTATTTGAATGCCATGTATATTGAAGTTTTTTTGGGTTAAAAAGTCTCCAAATATCTACAAGATTGTTTGTATTTACAATTGAGTTAATTTTTTCCCTACATTTTTTATGCGTGTCTTGTCTGCCATTTTTTTTATCCAGTGTTATGTCTAAAACTGTATTAAAATCGCCGCCAAGTATAAAGGAATTTTCGTCATTTTGTAAAATAAAGGTTTCTAATTTTTCAAAGAAAGATGCTTCGTCTACGTTCGGGCCGTATATGTTTATTAATGTTAATTCTTTGTCGTCAACACTTATTTCCAAAGCTTGAATTCTACCACTAACTACGTCCGTATATTTTATAAGGTTGAATCGAAATGTTGGATTTATTAATATACAGATGCCTTCTTTATTTGTATTATTACCACTAAAATATGCTTCCCCTCCCCATTCCTTCTTCCAAATAGCTTCATCTTCCTTAGTTAAATGTGTCTCTTGTAAAAAACTGATCGCATATGATTGTGATTTAAGCCAACTAAACATTTGATCTCGCTTGCTTTTACTTCCCAGCCCTCTCACATTAAACGAACATATAGTTGTATCCATTACTATATTTGTATATGTTTTCGAACTTAAAGGGAAAGCAAAGGGTAGAGTACATGGAGGATGAAAGTGGAAACGTTATTAAACACATTTCGATGTTACATACAAATAATAAGCAAGAAAAGTCGCCGCCCTATCGACGTAAATTATTCCTGTTCCGTTAAAAGGCCTCTATTATGTACAATTATTAATATAGATATATATACACTCGCACAACAAACAGTTGGTATGATTTTTTTTTCCACTCAGCATAACTTTAACGTCAATAGAGATCGTAATTTTATACATCTATATATTTACCACACACCATTAAAGAAGTGTGATGTTTTTTTCTCTCACACAGCATGAGCACCCTTTAGAACTATTATAAACATTAAATAACAATTAGTAATCTGTTGCGAAGGTATTCATACACACCACAAAAACAACAAGGTAGTGTGTCTTCTTTCTCACACAGCATATAAAACACAAATACACAAAAAGACAAAACAACGGACACGTGAACAATATGCATACTACTTAACTATAACGGAAGTACTCTTGAATATACTCTATGTATATATTTTATAGAAACATCTTGTTAACCACAGTCATATACATTAAACAATGATTCTACTATTACGAATGTACTCGTGGGTGTATTCTATGTACATATCGTTACAGAAGAACATTACATACTTTTATCTTTACCACGTATTTAACTTTACAACAATATTCATGAAGACCAAAAAAGTGAAAAAACATGAAAAAACATATAGCCAGCACCATCATTTATCATTTATTAATATTAAAAAAAATAATCTGATTTATGACATTTGACTTGTCCCTTACTTTGAAAAACATGATATATCGATCGTTTCACATGCGCTCACCATATGGCCGTATTTGTGCACCACATATTGTCCAAAACTGTATATCAAAAATGACAAAGTTTTTTTTTTAATACCGCTGTCCATGGTGTTACATTGTTCATTGTATATATAATGAATCACTATGCGCTTATATAATGTACATTGGACATTTTGAGTATGTATTAAAGTGACCCATACTGTTGGGCTCGTTATACTCTAGAATTTCCCTTTATTTTCGGATGTAATGATGACAGGCGCACTTACGGTAAAATGTCCGGTATCAATTCACTATTAGTCTAACAACTGAACAATTTCGTTCACGCCTTTCGGCTTGTGAAACCTTTGTTCAAAATTGAGCTTTTCTAACGGGATATATTAATTTTATTCTCTACAATTTATCGTAATCGACACTCTAAATGTTCTATAAACCTACCTACCCTTGACTAGCCGTACAATGAAACAAAACTAAAATAAATGATAATGTTAATATTACTATTGTATATGTTAAAGCTTGAACTAGAACCAATCCGATATTCTTATATTATTTAGCAATAGACTATTACACTATTCCCTTTAGATCTACCTTTTTCTCGAAAAATGAAAGTTGAAAAAGGAAGGTCTAGGGAACGATTTTCACTTTAAATGAAGAGATGTTAGAAGAGGGTACGGAGACATGATATGTAGAGATGTTAAAAGATGGTACGTGGACTTGCTATGTAGAGATGTTAGAAGAGGGTACGGGGACTTGATATGTAGGGATGTCATAAGAGGGTATGGTGACTTGATATGTAGGAAGGTCAGAAGAGGGTACTGGGACTTGATATGTAGAGATGTTAGAAGAGGGTACGAGGACTTGATATGTAGATATGTCAGAAGAGAGTACGTGGGCTTGATATTTGAAGATGTTAGGATGTAGGGTGTAGAATACTTTACATATAAACATGATGGACAAAATAAAAAAATTACTGCAATTTTAAGTCTAAAATGTATCAAAGAAAGGGTTTAAATGTTAAAATTTCTTCATTATTCATGCTTTTTATAATACAAACTATCGTTTCATTTAGTTGTTCATATACCTTGTATACCTATGAAGCCTACTTTACCGTAATTTACGCTACTTTGTTAAATTAAGTTGTTTAACTTAGGATATTACGAATATTAATGATGATGTTATGATGATATTACGGATGATGTTACATCAGAAAATTATTCCAAACCTTAGACAAATCAGACATACGTGTCCATGATGTTAATAATATTTGGTGTTGAAATGTCCGTTACATTGTGCGTTTCTAAATCATTTCCTATTGTCCGCATGTTAAAAGAAATTAGTACAAATCATCCAATGAACTATTCAAGTTTTATTGCAACACTTCTTTAGACATAATTGATTATAAAAACTAATTTTGAACATTATTTATGCTCTTTAAAATACAAAATGTCGTTTCACTTAATATTTGTACCATGGATATCTGCGTTATTAAGCCTACGTTACCGTAATCTACGTTACTTTTCTGAATGAAATTGTTTGGATTAAGAAATTAAGATCTTTAAATATTATATATCCGAAAATAATTTCAAACATTATAGGTTATTACAGACATACGTAACCATGATGTGAACAATGTTTGGTTTTTGTATTGTCCGTTACATTGTATTTGCATTTAGTCTTTATATGACAATTGAGGTTGCATTGCCTTTACTATTTACCACAATACATATATGTCCAATATGTCAAAAGGTAACACAATGTTTACTAGAAGCGTGCGCTTAAAACATCTATAGGTAATTACAAGTACTCGTTTTAAGTTTCAATCCAAAATGTACAGTGGTTACCCTAGCAATCGTCGAAACCACGATTTTTATGTGTACACAACCTCGCTATTATCCTGTCCCCAGCTCCCAAATTGACAAGAGAGTGTAAATAAACGTACATCCCATCAAAAGAAAATCTCTAACAATAAAGTCCACATCCAGAGGACCCTAACTCAAACGGTATTACCTATTATTAAATGCATGCAAGCTATTACTGGATAAATAAATCGAAGTGCACATTTTAATTATTGATACATGCTTCAAGAGTTTACGATCGTATCTATCTGATAGATAAAGCTGTCATAAGGCTGATTATAGGAACGTTATGAACATCGTTTTTATATTTACAGATATTCATAGCAACTTCTCTAAATGTGAAAAAAGATGTATCTGCATTCACTTCCAATTTTCTAGCTTAATACAAACGATGAATATACTCTTGCTTGTGACACCTACCTCATACTAGCATTATTAGAACACATGTCAGTTGCCACTGACCGTTCAAAGGCGGTAGCCCTAAAGTCAACCCTTTTGTGTTTGTGAAGTCTTATTTGGCCTTTTATTCATCTTTAAATTTGTTCTTTGTTTCTGTGTGTGTTTGTGGTTGACTGTCGTCCTTCTATGCTGCTTTGCCTGTGTGTGTTTGTGGTTGATTGTCGTCCTTCTATGCTGCTTTTCCTGTTCGATTTTTATATCTGTATTATGACGCTGAAAACTTATTAATTATGTAGCTCGGCAAGTATCTCTGCAATATGAACAAAGTTAAAACTAACAGTTGCAGTTTGAATACAGTATTATTTTCGTTGGATAAAGGGAAATCTTGCTTTGTTTACATCAGCAAAAGTTAGATATAAGGTGGAACAGGAAATGTAGCATTCAAGGACCTCAGGCAAC
Organism: Cyrtodaria siliqua; assembly: GCA_037043455.1. NCBI lineage: Eukaryota > Metazoa > Mollusca > Bivalvia > Adapedonta > Hiatellidae > Cyrtodaria > Cyrtodaria siliqua. The sequence goes on from JAWPHD010008285.1 coordinate 104,006, forward strand.
CAAAACTACGCATCGAAACCAACTATAGTAACATGGATAAGGGACTAGATAAGTGACATCACACACATACAAGGGTTGACAATAGGGCTACCTCATTAGAACGGTCAGTGATTAACAGGACGCTGTGAGTTTAAACCAGGTTCTAGGGAGCACCAAATCACACTCTTACCCTGTTGGCATTTCAATGAAACTTATTTTGAGAGAATGAATTTGTCTATGCTGTGACAAAGAAATTAAATTTCGTAAATTCCTCAGACGTTTATTATCGTTATAGCACGTGTTAGAAAGTTTATTAAAAGTGGTTATGTCCCTATCATTTTGCACTTCACTGCATGTTTGATAATTAACCCATTTACCATGCACCACCTTGCTTTCCTCTTTGATTGTGCGATGTACCGATATACTGTCTATCATTAACGGTTTATTTTTCTGGTTGATATGGCTTCTGCCGATTCAGTGGGTACTTAATGTGTGGCTTTTTTAGGCTTGTTTATATTCATATAATATATATACTCCTCTTTCGGTTTTAATTATATCGCCTATTAATGCTGCCTAGTTTGTAAGAGAGTGTATCACATAACCACAGGTTATCAGCGGGGCAGTCGACTAAACGGAAGTTGTTGATCTGCCCGGCGGTGATCAGTTAGTTGTTGTGATAAAATCACTCAGTGGTTACAGGGGTTCTTAATAGGTATCTAGTTTATTGTCAAAACCTGTTTTGAAGTGTTCAATATACGATATGCATTCGATCGAGAAATGATTGGTCAGTCTACACAACAATAAATCTACATTAAAAGCGATGACTAGGAAGCAATATGCTGTATCTTAACCCGGTTTGCTTCATTCAGAAGCCTGATTTTGCATTGATTTTAGGCCCAAGTTATGTTGATTTTAGCAAAACTATTGGATAATATCAGATAGGATTTGGTAGGAGTGCATGTATATATACATAGTACTTACCGATATGTTATATCCAATCCAAATCCTTCGATTTATAATTTGTGGGAGTGGACTAACGCCATTCTATATTTTCGATATACCACTAGTTATATAAGTATGCAAATAAGCCTAGTATGCGTTGTCCAAAAATATCGATAATGACTATGATCCAATCAATTCCCACGGTTTATGTCGGTTTTGCGTGACATTGGTATAAAGTTTTAATGCAATAGCTTTAGTAGTATTGAAGTTATAAATCTATTGCACAAAAACTTTAAGGCAAAATGCAATAAAAGTCGATATATGAGTTATGTGATAAATATAATCTAACATTCGTTCTCATTCATTATTGAATTTATTAAACTCGTTAGCAAAAAATGATATAATGCTCGGCAAGAGCCTCGCATTATATTATTTTCCCAACTCGTTTAATAAATGCAATAATGAATGAGTACTCATGTAAGATCCTCTACAGAACCTGACTGTGATTGCTTTATTTACACTGTCCCGTTTTATTGATATGACAGAAGGGTACGAGGGAAATTTGACGCACTATATAAATCAGCTGGGCCCGTATTCATGGAGCTTCATAGCAATATCTTAACTCAAGTCAAATTTTATCAATTTTTTAAACACCCTTTTCTATCGATTTAAGACGTTTTCTTAATGGTGCGAATAAGGTTATGGATAAATAAAACATACAGCTAAATATTTATCTGAATATAGATGGTTTGTATAATAAGGATATTTAAAAATATGTAAAAATCTTAAATTTTGACTTAAGTAATATTTTCCACTTAAGTTGCTTTATAAATACGGGCCCTGGTTTTAAACCGTAGCGACTGTTTTGCCACTGACATTTCCAAGGCGGCACCCCTGTATTTAACCCTTTCATGTTTGCTGTGTCCATATTGCCTTTATTTATCCACGTTATTGTTGATTGTTTGGTATGTGCTTGGTATGTGTTTGGTATGTGTTTGTTTGGTATGTGTTTGGTATGTGTTTGGTATGTGTTTGGTATGCGTTTGGTATAAAGTCCAGACTCTATTGTGCCCATCGAGTCAGGTATACCTTGACGTGTTCGTTGGCGGACGGACTATAAACCTTAGAATTACACACACACACACACACATATGCGTTTGGTATGTGTTTTTGGTATGTGTTTGGTATGTGTTTGGTATGTTTTTGTTTTTCTTTGAACGCGTTTTGTGAATGCGTCATTTTGTATCTGTAATATATATAATGTAGATATGCATTCCTACTGTAGCCTGTGTATATAGGCAACCTCGTGTTGCCATTTATGTGATGGATTGAGTGATAAATAAGTCTGTGTGACTTGCATTGTCATATTAGCGAGGAGTGGAAACATTGGAATGCTAAATAGGTTTGCTTGTTAGGTCTTGATGTGATACACTAATTTAAACGGGTTACCGTAGTAGATATTAATGGCAATTCTTTAAATATTATTAACTCATGAAACCACCAAACCCACACAGTGTTACAATTTAATTAACTTGACATCCCTTTTACAATTATTTTTCTTTTTCTTATTTATACATATTTTTAATTAACATTTGATTTCAATGTGCTTTTATATAATTGCCGAGGGCGGTTACAACCAATGTGTTTAAAGCGATGCTTTCTCGTGATGTAACGCTCGTATTTGAAACCGATGGTAAATGTATTATATATTACATTGCATGACTTGTCGAAACAAACGCCATATTGTGTATACTAGAAGTCACGTCTCTACAGCTGATAAGTTTTACCCTCGAACATGTGTATGACAACTGTCTTCATGACTTAAATTACCGGTCAGTTTCTAATAGAATCGATCAAAAAACACATTGAAGTCTTAATATGAAAAGCATGTTTGGTCTATTCTTAGAAATAAGAATAGTTTCTTAAAATCCATCTAGTGGGATGAAGTTGTCATTTAACTAGATGAAAATAGTAGGATATTACCAATGTTTTGTTTTCTCTTAGAACATTCAAAAATACGTAAGAAGAAATTAAAATGCAAAACAATCAGCAAACGTTGTTATTCCAATTGTTATTAACGTTGAGTCAGTAAATTATTAACCTTTATACCGTTACACTGTTTTTGCCTTGAACATATTTAAAATTATTGTAAACCATATCTACATGTAGTAGCATGACTACATTAGTAAACATGCAATATGATCATCAGACAAGTGTGTTTTATAGTTGGTTCGTTAATTTTCAGTAGCGTTCATACCGTATGTTTGTTGGAAAAGGAATTCATATTTGATCCACGCGTTAAGTAATCAAAATTGCAATACATGCCATAAATGCATTGATTTATTACACACATTTAGCGATTGTGCAGCATTTTTCTACAATATGCAATTTATATTTACACAAATAGTGCCATACAATGATAGAATTACAAGAGACTATACATGAAGCAATATAATCAAATCACAAGTAACAATAGAGCAAATTGTGTTTATCTTTATTAAGAAGATTGTCTTAAACATTTTAAAGAACAGAACATATATTTTATTTAACGTATACATACGTACATTGTTATATATACATACATTACTTTTCATGCATAATAAGTCCAGTGATTTTAGACAAAAGTACAATTGCTTTGAGCAATATTAATTTTAAATAACTGATACATGAAGATGAAAATACAACTAACAAAAATGAACGTCTTGTAGACCAATGTATCCGGTACGGTAGTTCTTGTATCTCTTTTCATAAAACTGGTATCTGGAAATAAAAAATCCGGTGATATAGGCATGATGAAAGTAGTAGCATAATAATACAATGTATGTTATTATTGAACGAGATTGTATTTAGTTCATCCCGGCAGTTGTGTGTTGGTATTTTGGTTCGACCTGCTAATAATTTAAAAAAAATAAATCCCTTTTGAATTATTATCACGCTCAAATACTGCGCAAACTGTTTAAAAATATCAACATTCAAAGAACTTAACACAAACATAAATGCATAATTTAATTACTCGAACGTTTATAAATGTAAATACAAATGTCGAACCACATTACGTGGTCCCGCCCTAATTCCATTAAGCGATGGGAAAGCTTATATTAGCAGGATTTATAACGGATATTTCGACAAAAACAACATGAATACAACATTTTTACTGAATAAAATGCGATAACCTGTTTAAAATATTTTAATTTTTCAATATGCATTTTTTTAAACCGAAATGAAGGTTTTATTGTATACCCCAGCCAACCCTATTTTCGTTTCTTGGAGAAGGGGTTGAATGAGGTATAGAGGTTATTACTAGGACAACGTAATGGAAAGCAAGCATTCAAAACAAATACTAACTGAGTGGATAAACTATACTGGAAAGAAAAAGAAACGCATAACCAAAACATTGCCTAAACTACACTATTATATACACCTAATTCCACGTAATATTCCAGATATATCTCACCGTGTTTTGTACGAAAGCGGCTAAAGCTAATTACAGAAAGGACAACTCTGTCATGTAGTAGACCTTTTAATCAAAGTATACTGTGTTACACAAAATTTTATAAATGCTGAAGTTTCGCTTGAAACAGTCAAGCCATTTCAGTATTGTGTTTAATGTTAAGAGATTGCAACGTTTAAAGCTTAAATTTGCTCACCTGCTGGAGCCAAATGCTCATCCTGTCGATAATGAAACTTTAAAGGGGTAACTATTGGTGTGTTCGTTGCTGTTTAAACCTTCTTTCCGAAAGGACAGGCCTAATATCGCCCTGTACCATTCGATTAGCAGTGGCATATTAAACATACACTATATAGCGGACATACCCATTATGCGTTTATTTTTCTTTTCAATATATTATCTATTTACTAACGCTGAATTGCAGAATAATATACTTTACCTGAAGAATCACTGCCTTAATATTTGCCTCCCTTTCCACCTCCTCCACCACCTCCACCGTAACCGCCGCCTAATCCACCATCTTGGAATAACACTCGGATGATGACGATGAACACGAACACTGAAAAATGGTAACATAAATGGAGCAATGAAGAGTAATGTTTGCGTGCATTATCTCAGATATACCTGCCTACCGGTATTTTTTCCCACTGTCTGTCCGTTGTTTTTTATACCTGCTTTGTTGAGTTGTCACTGTCTGTACCAAGGTGTGATGTCCGTTGTTTACGCAGTGAGTTATTTATACATGCTTCGTTGAGTTGTCACTGTCTGTACCAAGGCGTGCTGTCCGTTGTTTACGCAGTGAGTTATTTATACCTGTTTCGTTAAGTTGTCACTGTCTGTACCAAGGCGTGCTGTCCGTTGTTTACGCAGTGAGTTATTTATACCTGTTTCGTTAAGTTGTCACTGTCTGTACCAAGGTGTGCTGTCCGTTGTTTACGCAGTGAGTTATTAATACCTGCTTCGTTAAGTTGTCACTGTCTGTACCAAGGCGTGCTGTCCGTTGTTTACGCAGTGAGTTATTTATACATGCTTCGTTAAGTTGTCACTGTCTGTACCAAGGTGTGCTGTCCGTTGTTTACGCAGTGAGTTATTTATACCTGCTTCGTTAAGTTGTCAGTGTGTGTACCGTTTATTTCAAAATTATTTGACAGAGAAAATATTGGCTAATTACGAAAACATATCAATCCACTTGTTAGCCTTGGAACGGAGGCATATTCGTTACTGGTGAATAATAACACATAATAAGAAAACTAATCAAAATATCTAAGATACAATAGTTTACTGTGTGATCAGGTAATTAAAAAAATGGTATACAACAAATGTTAAACTTACAAAAGATCAGAATGCCGAAGATTCCGCCACCGCCGAAACCACCACCGCCGCCACCGCCGTAACCACCGCCTCTCATCATACCACCACCGTAACCGCCGTAACCATAGCTCATACCACCGCCATATACGACAACCACGAGTGCGGCCGTGGACACAATCAACAAAGCAATCAGATTCATTTTGTCAGGCTGAAAAAATATTTGCTATAATGAAGATACAAACAAGTTTTCTACACTTTTGATTTATGTAATACACAGATGCCATGAACTTTAAAGGACCATAACTCTGCCATCGAATCAAGACGAATAATCAAACATAGATTGTCCCCCTTATCTCGCGAGATAATCAGTTAGACCGTAAGTAATCATCTTGCTATGCATATTACAAAACCTATAATGATGTGGACATACTTTGTTTGCAATATGGCCAACATACATTCCACTATGTTACTGACGTAAGTTAACAATAATCAAAACACTTACAAAACTGTGAACAAGTTGCTTAAGAACAATTTAGATTTACATGTGCGATTATGATTAGATGTATATGCACAACATTACAGAAACTAACCCGCTAAATAACCCGTTTTTTCGCCACTGACCATTCCAATGCGGTAGCCCTATTGTCAACCCTTTTTGTATTTGTGACGTCATATGCCTTTATTCCTTATTAACATTGCCATTCATGTTTGTCTTTTTGCGTGTTTTGGGGTTTACTGTGTACTATGAAAGCTGCATTTCCTGTTCGACCTTTATACTTATTTTTATGAGTGTGATTTATTTACGTGTGTGTCTCATATTGATGATGGCACATATTACGAGTTTTTAAAACGCATGGAAATGCTTAACTTTGAATGGAGGACGCGTTGATAAGCAGGCGCGTAGCGTGCTCGCGTGCCGTGAGTAAAGTTTTCAAACTTTCCAAACGAAGGCTCAAAAAATAAAAACTCGAAAAACGCAATAAAAAGGTGAGCCTAAGGTGTGGGGGTGGGGGGTGGTACATGCTGAGTCTTGGATATTGATTCTGATGTCAGACTCAGATATCAGCGCGCTGCGTAGTTTCTTCCTAAAATGCACCAGAAGTCACGTACGGGCGTTTATTTTTGCGGGAGGGGGACTCCTCCCTCCCGCACCTACCCCATTGAGTAATTGAGATTTAAGTCACGCTACGCCCCTGTTTAAAGGCAATGTCTAAGTTTCGTGAAGTGAACCGTTGGACACTTTAAAACATATGTGGCGATTGACCTATCGTTCGCGTTGAAATGTACTACCAACACTGTTCCGAGAATACCTATGATAATAATTTAAAGTTACCTCATCAATCATTGAAACAATCAAAGATAAGTAATAGATAGAGTCTGGTCTCAGCGAGTTGGCTTATTTAAACACCGAGATGGGCGTAGCCCATCGAGGTGTTTAAATAACCAACGAGCTGAGACAGACTCTATCTTTTTTGTAGCATGGTGTACTTAGTAACACTGTGACGTCATAGTGATCGTACGCTAAGTATTAGTTAGAGGCTATGAAGTGAAATTTTAACAATTAAGAAACCCTTAGGGAAGGAATTAAGAAACGCTTAGGGAAGGAGCGCAGCGACTGACCGGGGTTTCTTAATTGTTAAAATTCCACTTCTTAGCCTCTAACTGACTTAGTGTTTGCCCTACTTTTCCCCCGCGCTTCTACGTAACACGTTCGCGCTTCTACTAAATCCGCCTCCCTGTGTCCAAACAAGCGAGTGCCATTCAGTAAGCGATTACTTAATGATTAAATGTTTAAAATTGGTGATCGTTAGAAATATACATGAATAACTTCGCCATTTTTTTAAAATTCCTCACCGTCTGATTGGAGGAAAAAGTAGGGCAAACACTAAGTATATGTCAATAATATATATAGTCTCATTATTCATTGATTGAACTGAGATATGACTGAACTGCAAACTAACGAGTTTACATCGTCTGCTTTATTGCTTGCTTGAACACATTTTAGGTACTTTGAAATAGTGCAGCTTTCGATGTCCCTAATTCTAAAACATGCCAACCAAACTTATTGTGACATCATGTTTTAAACGTATTACCAATACATAACTTAACAATGAATTAAAGTCGCTTGAATTTCAAACGATATTCAATTAAAAGGGAGGTAATTTAAGATTGTCCATGCTTCATTTTGCCAAAAATGGGTCAAAATTGTTTACGTTGCCACGTCTTAGTTAGAAGCTATGAAGTGAAATTTTAACAATTAAGAAACCCTAATGGAAGGAGCGCAGGAATGTCACTTCTTAGCCTCTAACTGACTTAGTGTTTGCCCTACTTTTTCACCGCGCTTCTACGAAATCACGCCTCTTTCTACTAAATCCGCCTCCTAGTGTCCAAACAAGCGCGTGCCATTTAGTAAGCGACTACTTAATGATTAAATGGTTAAAATTGGTGATCGTTAGAAATTTACATGAATAAGTTCGCCAATTTTTTAAAATTCCTCACCGTCTGATTGGAGGAAAAATTAGGGCAAACACTAAATTCCAATATCCGGTAGTTGTAGCATGGTCGGTGGCATTTCCTTTGATGAATGCAGAGCATTAAATCGTTTAATTTTGGGTAACTAAAGGGGCGTGGCTATGCCGTTCTACAACTACCGGATATTGGAATTTAGAGTACGGTCACTATGACGTCACAGTTACCAAGTACACCATGCTACAAAAAAGATAGAGTCTGATCTCAGCTCGTTGGTTATTTAAACACCTCGATGGGCTTCGCCCATCTCGGTGTTTAAATAAGCCAACTCGCTGAGACCAGACTCTATCTATTACTTAAACAATTTAAATATGTATGCTTACTACTTAAATATGTAAAATATTTGTTCAGAACACGATATTGCACATATGTCAATTCCTAATTATTTGAACTTATGCCTACATAAATATATATAAAAACATTTAAACGTGTACATACCTTTCACAAACAGGGATTCAGGTGAATGGTGATTGAGAGGCAATGTTCTCTTTTTATACCTTACCACGAGGAACTACCGTAACAATTCGTCGGAAGTTACACGTCAGTTAGTTTTTATATATCAAAATCATGTGATTCATTTAACCTTAAGCGATAGAAATATATGTTTTAGTATTCGATTTTGCCAAACCAAGTTTAGATAAATTACATGCCATGGGCAAAGTATATCGACATGTTTTAAAACGAATATATTTTACGTAGTCGTTTAAAACTTGTAAACATATTTTCTATTTAAAGTTGTGTTGCAGACACTCCTAAACTATAAAAATAAACACGATGATACACAAGCATGTTCTGTGTATGTTTACTCGTTGCCCATGTCATTGACCCTCAAACCTGTAGGCATTATTGCTTAATGACCGTTCCCTGTCGTTAAACATGTCTTCTGCAATATTTATGTTGTGGGTTGTTAAACATTGTTACAGTATGTGTTGATTGCCTCATCTGTTATGGCGTTTGGATCTTGATTGACATAATATGACTGAGAAAGGAGAAATTTGGAAATCGCCGAACAAGATAAATATAAAACATATTGCAGTTTCTGAGACTGTACATGAACAGTAGTGAAAAAATACTTGATACCGTTCACCGGGTTGAGCAGAACTCGATATTTAAAATGTCAATAGTACGAAAATTTAAACTATCCCAAAGATGGTATGTCTATGACGGTGAACATGAAGCCTTCAATGCTCATACCACTCCATGTCCAGCGGCGAATGGTCCCAGTTTCTAATAAAATGCTTTGCACTAAACGAGAAAATAATGGACGAAATAACCAAAATAAAATGTAGATGGGAAGAGAGGGTATGAAGCCCATGTATCACCAGTAACAGTCTAAATACTAAATAATTACAAAGCAGGCAACATACCTTAAGGGTGATTAATCATTTAGAGATAGCGGAACCACCTATTCGAAATGCAAGTAAGAAAAAGTAGTTGAGGATGTACCATTGATATCTGTTTATAAATATCTGAAAATATCGGAATGAATAACAGTTTTGATTGCAAGAAAGGGGACCTCTTTTTAGGCTTTGTCTTATAATCATCACCATGAAATTACCTTCTTGGCAAAGATAACTATGTCTACTATTCACTTTTTATTATTTTTAATGCCTAAATAACCCGTAGTCTCGTATCTCGTTTGCAATAGCTATACACTGTCACCATTTTTTATTTGGCGCAGAATGGCGCCATTTTTGTTACACTGAACCGTCTGGTAAAATGTGCTTTTGTACATGCAACCAAATACACGCTCTGTATCAGAGGACACAATGTGAATAAATAATACTTATGTTTATATTTCGCACCTTTATTGAGCTTGTAAGTGTAATAATTTATAAGAATTTGCTGTTTTTTCACACACGCGCGAAACAACCGGAAGTAGTCATTTTCACGCAGTAGTGAAACAAACGCGTGGCAACATAAAACGGCAAAACGATCCGTTTCTCCCCCCTGTATACTTACTCCCTGAAGGGACAGAAGGTGATTTGGAGGTCATCTTAATATGACCATGCTGAAGACCTCTTTACTAGCCAATAATTTGCAATTTACAATCTTGTAGTAAACCACTGTGTATATTTTCATGAATTGATGCAATACGTAACTTTATCTTTATGAAATATATAAGAAAATATCACTAAATGCATGAAGTATAAATTTGCTATTTGTAATACATGTAATGTAGTTTAAATTTGCTATAACATGTAATCCCAAAAAAAAAAAAAAAAAAAAAAAAAAAAAAGATCACAAAACTTAGTACTTCACAACTAAAGTCTTAAAACCCCAAATGAATTAATACAACATATTGCTGATTATCTGTTAATGACTACATTTTATCATTATTTATGAATTCAGAATAGTACAGTGACCTTTGGTCATGTTTGATTTAATCACTTGTTAGGTTACCCCCATTTCTTATCTGATTCTTATGCTGGTGCAGGTCTCATGACTTTACATAATCTTTGAGGGGTGTGACAACTGTTTTTCTTTAATAATAAATACATGGTCATGTTCCCGAAGGGAAATGTTCTCTACCTCTAGCTTCAAAATCATCTCTTGGGTGAATGAGCAGAAATTGATTTGAATTTGTTTAACAGCTCATCAACAAATTAACCCTTTACCTGCTAAGCACGACTATAAAATAGCCTTTGCATCAATTGTAACCACAGATCAGCCTACGAGTAACTCGCAGGCTGATCAGGGTTTACAATGTCCATCTGCTGATCAGTCATTTTCTCCAAAACACCCCTTTGTCACATTAATGGAATGGTCTTAATTCAAAAAAAAAGAAAAGTCCATTATATATAATTATGTAAAAAATAAGGGTTAAGGGCTAAGGCTTATTAAGCCCCTCCAGAGAGAAAGGAAGGATACATAAGCATACTGAAATATGCCCTACTCTTACTAACGAGTAGATCCCTATGGTTCTTTAAAATGCTCAGAAGTTAGATCAGATACACGAGACTGCCTGGTTTAAAGCCCCATCCGACGGACAAGACTAAGGAAAAGTACCTTACCCCAAAACACACCAACGAAATTCAGTCAGCTTGTGAGGCTTGAATCAATGTCCTCCGGATTTCAAGCCCACCATGCTATCCACTGGCCCAAATCAGCTACTGACTGGTTCAAACCAGCCACTGACTGGCTCAAACCAGCCACTCAAACCAGCCACTGACTGGCCCAAACCAGCCACTGACTGGCCCAAACCAGCCACTGACTGGTTCAAACCAGCCACTGACTGGCCCAAACCAGCCACTGACTGGCTCAAACCAGCCACTGAGCACGAAGAATTGTGATTAAAGCTAGACTATACCAAAAAATCCCTAATAAATGCCCCCTAGTATTTCAGACGTGTTATATCCCAAAGGTTAATGTATCCAGAGTCAGGTGGAGGTATGGGGTGGAGCTGGGGTGGGAGAGCATTAATTATATTTTGAGACTGAGCACTTAAGACATTTCAGGCATGTGTTGATTTGGGCAGTATTAAAAATATGGCCGGATGTACTTGGTAATAATTTCATACTGTCATTATCATTGGTGTAATATTTGATGTATATAAAATAAACGCCATGAAGAAGATTGGAAAAACAACCGAAAGCTTGTGGCAAAATAATTAGCAGTTAATATACGGTCGTGGTGTGCCTTTTGTCGATAATGGCACACCTAGTTCATGGCCCGAGGGCTAAATGTGACTTTTGTCGATAATGGCACCCGAGGGGCCATGCACTAGGTGTGCCGTTATCGACAAAAGGCACACCACGGCCGTATATATGCCTTTTTATTACATACCTTACTATAAATGGAGAAGAAGAAGAACAAGAACAAAACGGTACGATTTAAGCATATAAGGTGAAAACAGTTGTTTTGCAAATAAATGAATTACGTATGTTAAATTAATAAACTACTTTAAAATCAGTTTTCTGCCTATTTTTAAAAACCACGTCTGTCACTAGATCTATAATGATTTATTTCGACGTTTCAACGGAAATGGGCTGTGAAAACTGCAGTCGAGACTTCAATGTCCGCTCCTGCGCTCTATAGCTCTCCCATATGATGTTTTTGGTGCTTGATGACGTTTATGGCAAGCCAATTCACGGTCGAAAAACTAGGATTAACGATCGATAAACTAGGTTTTTCGAACGTAAAACCAGGTTTATCGAATACTAACCTATGTTTTCGAGCGAAAAAGAAAACATAGGATAACGGGCGTAAACCATAGTTTACGCTCGTGAACCCAGGTTTACGTTCGATAAACTAGGTTTCTCGATTGAGAACTAAGAATTTCGGTCGTTATCCTAAGTTCACGAGCGTGAACCTGTGTTTACGGGCGTGAACCTGGGTTCACGAGCGTGAACCCTAGTTTACGAACGTGAACCTATGTTTACGACCGTGAACTTGGGTTTGCGACCGTAAACATAGGTTCACGCTTGTGAACATAGGATAACGACTGAAAATCATAGATTTTTCGAGAAACCTAGTTTATCGAACGTAAACCTAGGTTCACGTTCGTTAACTATGGCTCACGCTCGTAAACCCAAGTTCACGGTCGTACACATATGTTCACGCTCGTAAACTATGGTTCACGCTCGTACACATAGGTTCACGACCGTAATCTATGGTTCACGCTCGTAAACATAGGTTCACGTTCGTAAACTATGGTTCACGCTCGTAAACTATAGTTCACGTTCGTAAACTAGGGTTCACGGTAGTGATTGGGTATGCTCGTAATTTACAGATACCGGTCCGAAAGCATAGTTACAAGTCGATAAACCCGGTTTTACGAACGTGAACCTACGCTCGTAAACATAGGTCCACGCTCGTAAACATAGGTTCACGTTCGTAAAATCGGGTTTATCGACATGTAACTATGCTCGGTAAATCAC